>AWOL01S0067043.1:3379-13464 GCA_000715115.1 Nicotiana otophora
TTTTAGAACTTGTGTGCATGTTTGGTTTGGAGCCCCGAGGGCTCAGGTGAGTTTCGGATAGGCTACGGGATGATTTCGGACTTAGGAAATCTCGTTTTCTGCAGACTTTGGGCTACTGGTATTTCCTTCATCGCGTTCGCGAATGTACTCTCGCGATCGCGAAGAGCAAACTGAGCTGGCCGAATTTTCTTTCTTCGCGAATGCGAAGATTGGACCGCGAACGCAAAGCTATAGGGACTTTACCCTTCGCGAACACGACCAGTTCAACACGAACGCGAAGCTTTAGAGGCCTGGGGGAGGGGTCAGTTGTCCTTATACGCGAACGCGAGCACTGGCACGCGAACGTGAAGGCCAGGTGGGAAGAAGCGTTCGCGAATGTGAAGGAGGACTCGCGAACGCGAAAGCCATGAGCTTCTACTCATCGCGAACGCGACAGGCCCTTCGCTAACACGAAGAAGGTCCGACCCCTGTGACTTAAAACAGAACCAAACTGTGATTTTTCCTATTTTGCACAAACCTTCAATTATAACTCGGCTTAGGGGCGATTTCAAAGGAGTTTTTCATGATTTCGAATTGGGTAAGTGTTTTTTATCATATAGTGATTGTATTTCATAAATCTAAGCCTATATTCATCATGTATTTCAGATTTAAATGGAAGAAATTAGAATTTTTGTAAAACTTTCCAAAAATAACGAAAAATTTAGATTTGAAGGTCCATTTGGAATTTTGATGAAAAAGTAAAAGCTTGAAAGCTTAATGATTTTTAAGAAATTACTGATGTTGGATTTATTGACCTCGGGTCCGTATTTTGGTTTTGGAGCCCGGTATAGGTCCACTATAATATTTTTGACTTGTCTGCCGAATTTGGTGAGAATCAGAGTTGATTTGACGTGATTCAGACGTCCGGTTGTAAAAATATCAGTTTTAAAGTTTTCTTGAAAACTTCCTTTGATTTGGTGTCCAATTCGTGGTTCTAGGTGTTATTTTGGCGATTTGATTGCGCAAGCAAGTTCGTATGATGTTTTAGATCTTAGGTGCATGTTTGGTTTGGAGCCCCGAGGGCTCGAGTTAGTGTCGGATAGGCTACGGAATGATTTTAGACTTAGGAAATCTGATTTTCTACAGACTTTGGGCTTCTGGTATTTCCTTCATCGCGTTCACGAATGTAGTCTAACAGACACGAAGAGCAGATTGAGCTGGCCGAATTTTCCTTCTTCGTGAATGCGAAGTTTGGACCGCGAACGCGAAGCTATGGGGACTTTACCCTTTGCGAACGCGACCAGCTCAACGCAAACGCGAAGCTTTAGAGGCCTGGGGGAGGGGTCGATTGTCCTTATACGCGAAGGCAAGCACTGGCACGCAAACGTGAAGGCCAGGGGGAAGAAGCCTTCGCGAACGCGAAGGAGGACTCGTAAACGCGAAAGCCACGGGCTGCTACTCATCGCGAACGAGACAGGCCCTTCGCAAACGCGACAGGCCCTTCGCGAACGCGAAGAAGTTCTGACCCCTGTGACTTAAAATAGAACCAAAACGTTTTTTTTTTCATTTTTCACAAACCCTCAATTATAACTCGGCTTAGGGGCGATTTCAAAGGAGTTTTGTAACGACCCAACCGGTTGTTTCGACTTTTAGAACCCCGTTCCCTTAAATAAAACTCCCCAGATGTGTTTTTAATGATTTATGAGTTGCGGGGATGGTTGGTTCGGGATTTGAATGTGTTTGGGTTGAAATCGGAACACTTGGTTCCTTAAGCTAACCTTAAAAGGTCAAGTTTGACTTCGGTCAACATTTTGAGAAAACGACATCCAAATTGGAATTTGACGGTTCCAATAGGTTCGTATGATGATTTTGGACTTGGGCGTATGTCTAAATCGAGTTTTGGATAAACCGGGAGCGTTTTGACGGTTAATAGTAAAAATCAACTATTTGAAGGTTTAAAATTCTTTAAATTTGGTTTGGAGTAGGATTTTGAGTAATTGAAGTCCGTTTGGAATCCCCTAGTTTGGGAATAGTTCTGTATAGTGATTTAAGACTTGCACGCAAATTTTTGTGTCATTCCGAGTAGTTTAAATATATTTCGGCGCATTAGAAGTAAATTGAAGAACTTGAAAATTTTAAGTTTGAATCAGTTTGGTTTAGGGTATGCTTCTTAGATTTGATGTTGTTTTACGCGTTCCGAGAGTTCGAACGAGTCTGTTTTATGATTACAAACCTGTTGGTATTTTCGGACGGGGCCCCGGGGGTCCCGAGGGTTAAACGGATGAGACAAATGCTGAAGCTTTCTGCTTTTGGTACGTTCATACCTGCGCTTGGACAGTCGCAGGTGCGACTCTCGCAGATACGAGGTTCATGCGCAGGAGCGGAAAAAGGGAAGGGGAGGCCAATGCTGCAGATGTGGAATATTCGCGCACCTGTGAACACGCAGGTGCGAGGCAGTGCGTGCAGATGCGAAAAGGGGGCAGGCGATCAAAACTTGCACCTGCGAGGATTTTCCACAGGTGCGAAAGCCGCAGGTGCGGTACCCCTTCAGCAGGTGTGAAACCACTGCTTGGCGGAATGGTTAAAAATTGGGGCTCGGACATTTTGAGCCCATTTTCCCTCCATTTTCGGCGATTTCAGAGCGTGTTTTATGGGAATTCAACTAATAACTTAGAGGTAAGTTAATTCTACACCCCTTGAGTTAAATACATAGATTATAGGTAGATTATAACTAATAAATCTTAGAAATCAAAGGCTTAGATAAAAAACCTAGATTTTTATAAAACATGAGATTTTAACCACGAAAATAGTTATGGAATTGGGTTGAAATTATATATTTAAGTTCTTGAGATTATGGGTAACATTTTCATCCGAATATTTCCAGAATCCAAGCACGTGGGCCCGAGGTAAATTTTAGAAATTTTACCATTTTGGATAGGGTAATTTATTTAATGGATGAATTTCGAATTATTGAGCATATATTAATTATTGTGTATAATATTTGGATAGTTTCGGATCTTTCGGCGTCGAATCGAGAATTCAACACGACGTGGTAATTAGAAAGTGGACTTGGAGACGAGGTAAGTCTCTTGTCTAATCTTATGAGGGGAAAATTACCACATAGAGATTAAATTGAATAATTATTGCTAATTGCGGGGGCTACGTATGCACGAGGTGACGAGAGTCCGTACGTAGCTACTATAAATGCTAAAGTCCGGGTAGTTTAGGACTCAAAGTATGAATTACTTATGTAAATTGTATTCCTTTATTAATTAATACTAATTGATATATATGAATATATTGTGAATTTGTTAGATAAAGATATTAAAGGATGGAAATCTCATATGCTTGATTTTTTATTTAAATTAATTAATTGTTAAATAAAATTGCTCTTCTCCCTAATTTTTCTCATAATAAATATACTCTCCTTCCGGAGGTACATAAGAAAATGTCCTCCTTTCTTGTGGAGCGGGCCGAACGCCTCGGCAGGATAGATGCATCTATGGATCGCACCGCACGTCCCTCGGCAATGTACACGACACTCTGGATCGGGTCGTATGTCCTCGGCAGAAATCGTGCTTAAAAATAATAATTACACGATACTTTAATAATTTATTTCATCTTGCAAAGCTAATTGATCAATTGGAAAATCCTTGGAATTTAATAAATTATTATTCTTGCTTGTTAAGGAATTTATTTGTTATTCGTGTAAATGAGATTTAATTGATAAATTGAAAATTTATTGAAATTGAATTGCAGCTTGAAAAGCTATTTGATAAATTTGAAGTTTTATTGAAATTGCATTATTTAAATAAATAAATTGGAAAATTGTTGCATTTGAAGGATTTTTATTATTTCTGCCAATTGAATAAAATTATTGACTCTGTGAACCATGCTGGCTTGAATAATTACATTTTATTCCAATTATTATTATTTACCCATAGTGAGTGTCAAAGTCGGCTATCTCGTCTCTACCACTTCGAGATTAGGCTTGATACTTACTGGGTACACGTTGTTTTCGTACTCATACTGTACTTGCTGCACATTGCTTTGTGCATGTACATATATGTATAGCAGCCTTGTGGGCGTAGAGGTGTGGTTAATAATTGCAGGGACATAGGTGAGATGTATCCTATATTACGATCCGCAGCTAACAGAGTCTCCTTTAGAGTTATTATATTTTCCTGTCTAATTTGTATTCTGGACAGATGCTGTATTTTATTTTTAATTCTCTAGTAAATGCTTGCACTTGTGACACCGGGTTTTGGGAATGGTTGTGAATTGTTTAGAAATTTAGTTGTTAAAAATATTTATCATTTACTCTATGAGTTTTATCTTTACTATTTTATTGAAGAAATATTTATTTCAAAAATACTAAAATGGGTAATTAAGTAACTTGATTATGGTTGGCTAGCCTGACAGTGGTGTCCGGCGCCATCACTGCCTTTTTGTATTTTGGTTCGTGATAGGTTTTTCTTGATTTCGAATTGGGTAAGTGTTCTTTATCATATAGTGATTTTATTTCATAAATCTAAGCCTATATTCATCATTTATTTCGGATTTAGATGGAAGAAATTGGAATTTTTGTAAAACATTCCAAAAAAAATGAAAACTTTAGATTTGAAGGTCCATTTGACATCGAAAGTGGATAGTTTCTGCATGGTTGGACTCGTATCTGAATGGGTGTTCGGATTTCGTATGTTTTTTTGAGTTTTGAGATGTGGGTCCCATTGTCGAATATTTTAATGAATTTCTAATTTTATCCGTAAATTAGTAAATTCATATGGAATTAATTCCTATTTTTCGTATTTACAAGAGTGGGTTGCTCTAGTGGTAAGCACCCTCCACTTCCAACCAAGAGGCTATGAGTTTGAGTCACCCCAAGAGCAAGGTGGAGAGTTCTAGGAGGAAGGGAGCCGAGGGTCTATCGAAAACATCCTCTCTTCCCCAGGGTAGGTGTAACGACCCGACCGGTCATTTTGAGAATTTAAGCCCCGATCCCATAATAACTGTTTTCCCCACATTTTTTTCCGTTATTGGGACTTGCCGGAGTGATTGGTTATGGAATTCAGAGAGTTTTGGGACACTTAGTCCCTAGTTGTGAGTTAAAACCTTAGAATTTGGACCGTAGTTAGAACTGTGTGAAGACGGATCCAGAATGGAATTCCGTCGACTCTGTTAGCTCTGTTGAGTGATTTTGGGGTTAGGAGCGCGTCTGGAGTGTGTTTTGGAGGTCTGTAGTAGATTTAGGCTTGAATTGGTGAAAGTTAGTTTTTTCGGCGATTTCGGCCGATAGTGAAAATTTTGATATCGAGCTCGGAATGGAATTCTGAAAGTGGTTGTAGGTTCGTAGTGTCATTTGTGACCTGTGTGCAAAATTTGAGATCATTCGCACTGGCTTTGATGTGGTTCGGCGTCGGTTGTAGAATTTGGAAGATTTTAAATGGTTAGGCTTGAATCCGTGCTTAATTCATGATTTTGGTGTTGTTTGACATGGTTTGAAGGCTCGACTAAGTTCGTATGGTGTTTTAGGATTGGTTGGCATGTTTGGTTGAGGTACCAGGGGCCTCGGGTGTGTTTCAGATGCTTAACGGGTGAAAGCTTGGACTTAGAGGAATTGATGATTTTGTTTGCTGGTTCTGGTGTTTTCGCACCTGCGGTGGGGAGTCCGCAAGTGCGGCCTCATAGAAGCAAGGCTTGCTGGCGCAGATGCGAGAAAGTCGAGAGTTTGCCTGGGGTCGCAGGTGCGAGGGAATTCCGCATCTGCGATGCCCGCAAATGCGCAAGGTTGTTCGCAAATGCGCAAGATGCGCAGAAGCGGAAGGGATGTCCGGAGGCACGAGAGCATAGGTGCGGCCCTTTCGTCGTAGGTGCAAAGGCAGAGGGGGTAAGTGAGTTGCGCTGATGCGCACTTTTTCCGCACAAACGCAACCGCAGGTGTGAGC
The DNA here is from genome assembly GCA_000715115.1 of Nicotiana otophora. Lineage (NCBI taxonomy): Eukaryota > Viridiplantae > Streptophyta > Magnoliopsida > Solanales > Solanaceae > Nicotiana > Nicotiana otophora. The sequence goes on from AWOL01S0067043.1 coordinate 9,304, forward strand.
CCAGGTTCCGCAGGTGCGGAAATACCTGGGCAGTGATTAAAACCGAAGGGCTTCACGATGTTTATCATTTTTGGCTTTGCAAACACGGGTTAGGGCGATGTTTGATAGCATTTTCGAGGCATTTCTTGAGGTAAGTTTCTTGTGCTTATTTTTGATCAATATTCTTGCCTTGCCATGTATATTTCCACCTAGTTAATGTGTATTTAAGGTGGAAATTGGAAGTTGGAAGCTAGGGATTTGGAAGTTTGAATTGTGGATTGGATGACCGTTTGGTATCGGATTTTAGTAAATTTAATATGGTTAGACTCGTGAGTGAATGAGCTTTCTAGTTTCGTGAATTTTGTTGGGTTTCGAGACGTGCGCCCGGGGGTCGGGTTTGAACAAATTTCGGATTTTGGCCTAATGTTTGTAGTTTTCTTGTGGGATTCATTTCATTAGCGTGTATTGATGGTATTTTACTGTTTTGAATAGATTCGGGCCATCTGGAATTGGATACTTGTGGCAAGAGAATGATATCGAGTTGATTTGAGCGGTTCGAGGTAAGTGGCTTGCCTAACCTTGTGTTGGGGACATTTCCCTTAAGGTGTTTGATATTAATTGATGTGTGGGCGCCGTGTACACGGGCTATTATTGCAAAAATCCCATTTTTTTCCTTTCTAAATCATAAATTATTTTCCTTATTAAATTGCACTAATACGTTTAATTGTTAAACTTAGACTAGAGAAGCATGCTTATGTGTCTTAACTGCCTAATTGACATTATGTGCGTCATGTTTAGTTAAGTCCTTATTTTCCTTATCTGTGACCAGTATAAATTGTATAACTCGATGCTATACCTGCCATTTCATCTTGCGTCTCATATTTAAATTGGGACTACAGATGTATTATGGGGGATCCCCCGGTACTGCATATTTACTTTGGGACTACAGACGTATTCCGGGAGATCCCCCTGTACTGCATATGTACTTTGGGACTACGAACATATTCCGGGAGATCCCCCATGTACTGCATATTTACTTTGGGACTACGGACGTATTCCAGGAGATCCCCCAGCACTGCATATTTACTTTGGGATTACGGACGTATTCCGGGAGATCCCCCTGTACTGCATATTCATTTGAAACTATGGGACGGTATCCCGAGAGATTTTCCACTGTGTTTACCTTGTTCTGAGCTGAGGGCTCCCTTAATTGTTAAATTTTTGAGAATTGCTTTAACCGTGTTACCGTAAAGTTTACTTATATCTTTTACTGTTTAATTTATTATATTTACTCCGGTAGGGCCTTGACCTGACCTCGTCACTACTCGACCGAGGTTAGGCTTGCCACTTACTGGGTACCATTGTGGTGTACTCATGCCACACTTCTGCACATCATTTTGTGCAGATCCAGGCACNTGAGGTACGAGCTATCAGCCTTGAGGTTAGTGCATGCTGTTGATTCTAGGAGACTTCAAGGTACTTCTTCTTGCGTCCGCAGATCTTCGGAGTCCCCTTCTACTCCCTCACATAGAGACTTTCTTTATTATCTTCAGACTTTTGTATAGAGCTACATAGATTATAGTAGCTTGTGACTTAGTGATATTCCGGGTCTTGGGAAATTATATTGTATATGCCGAGTGGTACTACTCTTGGCTATTTAAATATATGTTGTTTATATTTAAAATATTGTGTTTTCTTTATAGTTTTCGCAATAATAGGCTTACCTAGTCGTAAAGACTAGGTGCCATCATGACACCTTACAGAGGGTTAATTTGGGTCATGACAAGTTGGTATCAGAGTACTAGGTTCGTACGAGTCGTGAGTTACAAATCGGTTTATTAGAGTCTCGCGGATCGGTGCGAAGACGTCCGTACTTATCTTCGGGAGGCTATGCAACTATTAAGAATAATCACATTTCTTTGATTTCCTTTTCGTGCGAGTTATTAACACCAAATATTCTAAGATTCTATTCTACTCTTTCTCACAGATGGTGAGGACCCGCAATGGGAGGACCGACGATCTAGCACCCAAGCCCTCTACCAGAGCCGCTAGAGGCCGGGGTCAGAGTAGATTTTGACCAAGCGGTGCAGCTCGAGCACCTGCGAGAGCTGCATCAGAGGAGCCCCCAGCAGCTTCAGCTGGAGGGCCAGCACAAGAGATCCTTATTGCTACTCCAGCCCTCTAGGAGACTTTGGCTCAGTTCTTGAGCATGTTTAGCACTCTGGCTCAGGCTGGACTATTCCTGATAGCTCCCGTTAGATCGCAGGCCAGGGGAGGGGCACAGACTCCCGCAACCCGCACTCCTGAGAAGAGGGTTCAGGTTGATTAGGCCCCAGAGTATATTCATATGCTCCCAGTGGCTCCGGTTCAGCATGAGATCAGGGTAGCTGCTTCTGAGGCAGAACAGCTTAGACTTGAGAGGTACAAAAAGTACCACCCACCTACTTTCAGCGGACTAGCTTCAGATGATGCTCTAGGTTTTCTTGCGGAGTGTCATCGTATTCTCCGCTCTATGGGCATTGTGGAGACGAGTGGGGTTTCTTTCACCGTTTTCCAGCTGAGGGGAGAGGCATATCAGTGGTGGCATGCTTATGAACTGAGTAGTCCGGACGAGGCAGCCTCACTCACTTTGACTCAGGTTTCAGAGATATTCTTGCGTGAGTATGTTCCTCGGAGCCTCAGGGATGCTTGGCGCGCAGAGTTTGAGTAGCTGTGTCATGGTGCTATGACTGTGTCAGAGTATGCTGTCCATTTCAGTGAGTTAGCTCGCCATACACCGGCTCTGGTTGCTACAGTCAGAGAGAGGGTTCGTCGCTTCATTGAGGGACTCCACCCTAGTATTTGGACCAGTATGGCCAAGGAGTTGGAGATGGATATCACTTATCAGCAGAAAATGAGCATTGCCAGGAGAGTGGAGGGCATGTTTGCCCGGGACAAAGAGGAGAGAGAGGCCAAGAGGTCTCGAGAGACTGGTCATTATTCAGGAGCTCGTGCACCAGCAGCACGCTATGGTAGGGGTTTTGTTAGTCACCATGTTCATTCAGCTCTTCCAGCAGCCAACGGTGTTCCAGCTCCTCCTAGACCTCAAGAGCCCTATTATGCCCCGCCAGTATCCAGTATGCCTCCTACTCAAGGTGCTATTACCGGCCAGTCCAGCAGGCCAGGCCCGAGTCAGTCCCAGCCGCCGCGTCCTCCGAGAAGTTGTTTTGAGCGTGGTGACACTCGTCACCTGGTTAGAGATTGTCCCAGAGCCAGGAGGGGTGCACCTCCACTGACGTATCAGCCTCCACGTTCTCCACCGGGTCCTCCAGCCATTCTTCCAGCACCAGCTACAACCCCACCTCCTCAGCCAGCCCGAGGTGCAGGTTAGAGAGGTCGAGGTCGCACTAGAGGGGGAGGCCAGTCCAGGTACTATGCCCTTCTAGCCCATTCAGAGGCCGTTGCTTTAGATTCAGTCATCACAGGTATCGTCCCTATCTGTCATAGGGATGCATCAATATTATTTGACCCAGGCTCTACGTATTTATATCTGTCTTCTTATTTTGCTCCATATTTGGGGATATCTCGGGATTCTTTGAGTTCCCCTATTTATGTATATACTCCCGTATGAGATTCTTTCATTGTGGACCATGTATATTGATCGTGTTTGATTGCTCTTAGTGATTTTGAGACCAGAGCCGATTTGTTATTACTCAGTATGGTAGATTTTGATGTTATCTTGGGCATTGACTGGTTGTCGCCTCATTTTTCTATTCTTGATTGTCACGCTAAGACCGTGACGCTGGCTATGCCAGGCTTGCCATGATTAGAGTGGAGAGGTACCTTAGAGTATACTCCCCACAGGGTCATTTCATTTCTTAAGGCTCATCGAATGGTTGAGAAGGGGTGTGATGCGTATTTGGCCTATGTGAGAGATATCAATATTGATACCTCTACAATCGAGTCAGTTTCAGTAGTAAGGGACTTTTCAGACGTGTTTCCAACTGATCTTCCAGGCATGCCACCCGACAGATATATTAATTTTGGCATTGATTTGTTACCGGGCACTCAACCCATCTCTATTCCTCCATATTGTATGGCTCTTCCTGAATTAAAGGAGTTGAAGGAGCAGTTGCAGGAGTTGCTTGATAAGGGCTTCATTAGGCCCAGTGTGTCACCTTGGGGTGCTCCGGTCTTATTTGT
>AWOL01S0067058.1:0-20321 GCA_000715115.1 Nicotiana otophora
ACGCTGGGGCCGAGTATGGTACCGGGTGCCGGCCACGTCCCTTCAGGTTTGGGGCGTGACAAAAACGCAAAACAATGTGGAACGATCATGGCGGAGTGGTAACTATGGTTCCTTAGGTCGTATTTCATGGCCTGGAAAATATTTAGGCGATCGGGGTCTCGGGGACATGGGCCCATTCTGAATGCGTGGGCTATAGCATACAAAAATATGGGAATCGGGTGGAATTCTAGTGTTTTGGTTGTAAAACGCAAACAAATGAGGAACGGTCATGGATGGACGGTGACTATGGTTCCTTAGGTCGTATTTGATGGCTCAAAAAAGGTTTAGGTGATCCGGGTGCTATGGGCCCGGGCCCACTCACAAGGCGTGGGCTATAGCACACGAAAATATGGAAATCGAGCGGAATTCTTGTTTTTTGGCCGTAAAATACAAGCAAAATGAGGAACGGACATGGCGGATCAGTGACTATGGTTTCTTAGGTCTTATGTGATGGCCCAAAAAACTTTTTGGCGATCGGAGGTCCGAGGGGCCCGAGCCCACTCGGAAGGCATGTGTTATAGCACATGCAAAATATGGGATTGTGGCGGAATTCTAGTTTTTTTGCCGAAAATATAAAACACGAGGAACGGTCATGGCCGGGCGGTGACTATGGTTCCTTAGGTCGTATTTGATGGCCCGAAAAAAAATTGTCGATTCGGGTCAGGGGGCCTCTGCCCATTGGGAAGGCGTGCGCTATAACACACGAAAATATGGGAATCAGGCGGAATTCTTGTTGTTTGGTCATAAAACGCAAACAAATGAGTAACGGTCATGGCGGGGCGGTGACTATTATTCCTTAGGTCGTATTTGATGGCCTGGAAAAAAGTTTTGTCGATCCGGTTCCGGGGGCCCCGGGTCCACTCGGGAGGCGTGGTCTATAGCATATGAAAATATGGGANCCGGCGGAATTATAGTTTTTTGGCCATAAAACACAAATAATGAGGAACCGGCATGGCGAGGCAGTGACTATGGTTCCTTAGGTCGTATTTAATGACACGAATAAATTTTAGGAGATCGGGGTCTGGGGGTCCGGGCCTACTCGGAAGGCGTGGGATATAGCACACGCAAATATGGGAATCGGGCGAAAATCTAGTTTTTTGGCCGTAAAATGCAATAAAATGAGGAACGGACATGACGGGGCGGTAACTATGGTTCCTTAGGTCGTATTTGATGGCCCGAAAAATTTTTAGGCTATCCGGGTTTGGCAGGGCCCACTGAGAAGGGGTGATCTATAGCACACGAAAATATGCTAATCGGGTGGAATTCTAGTGTTTTGGCCGTAAAACTCAAAAAACCGAGGAACGATCATGGAAGAGCGGTAACTATGGTTCCTTAGGTCGTATTTCATGGTCTAGAAAATTTTTAGGCGATCGGGGTCTGGGGGGCCCGATCCCACTCTGAAGGCGTGGGCTATAGCACACAAAAATATGGGAATCGGGCGGAATTCTAGTTTTTTGTTTGTAAAACGCAAACAAATGAGGAACGGTCATGGCTGGGTGGTGACTATTGTTCTTGAGGTCGTATTTGATGGATCTGAAAAATTTTAGGCGATCCTGGTGCGGTGGGCCTGGGCCCACTCGCAAGGCGTGGACTATAGCACACGAAAATATGGGAATCGTGAGGAATTCTTGTTTTTTGGCCGTAAAATGCAAAACAAATTAGGAACGGTCATGGAGGATTGGTGACTATGGTTCCTTAGGTCTTATTTGATGGCCCGGAAAAATTTTAGGCTATCCGGGTTTGGCGGGCCCACTGGGAAGGGGTGGGTTATAGCACACGAAAATATGGTAATCGTGTGGAATTCTAGTTTTTTGGCCGTAAATCTCAAAAACACGAGGAACGATCATGGAGGAGCGGTAACTATGGTTCCTTAGGTCATATTTCATGGCCTGGAAAATTTTTAGGCGATCGGGGTCTGGGGGGTCCGGGCCCACTGGGAAGGCATGAGCTATAGCACACGAAAATATGGGAATCGGGTGGAATTAAAGTTTTTTGGCCGTAAAATGCAATAAAACAAGGAACGGACATGGCGGGGCGGTAACTATGCTTCCTTAGGTCGTATTTGATGGCCCGGAAAAATTTTAGGCTATCCTTATTTTGGGGGGCCCACTTGGAAGGGGTGGGCTATAGCACACGAAAATATGGTAATCGGGTGGATTTCTAGTTGTTTGGCCGTAAAACGCAAAACAACGAGGAACGATCATGGTGGAACGCTAACTATGGTTCCTTAGGTCGTATTTCATGGCCTGGAAAATTTTTAGGCGATCGGGGTCTGGGGGACCCGGGCCCACTCAGAATGCGTGGGCTATAGGACACAAAAATATGGGAATCGGGCGAAATTCTAGTTTTTTGGTTGTAAAACGCAAACAAATGAGGAACAGTCATGGCTGGGTGGTGACTATGGTTCCTTAGGTAATATTTGATGGCTCGAAAAATGTTTAGGCGATCCGGGTGCGATGGGCCCGGGCCCACTCGCAAGGTGTGGGCTATAGCACACGAAAATATGGGAATCGGGCGGAATTCTTGTTTTTGGCCGTACAATACAAGAAAAATGAGGAACGGTCATGGCGGATCGGTGACTATGGTTCCTTAGGTCGTATTTGATGGCCCAAAAAATTTTTAGGTGATCGGAGGTTCGAGGGGCCCGAACCCACTCGGAAGGCATGTGCTATAGCACATGAAAATATGGGAATGTGGCGGAATTCTTGTTTTTTTGCCAAAAATATAAAACACGAGGAACGGTCATGGCCGGGCGGTGACTATGGTTCCTTAGGTCGTATTTGATGGCCCGAAAAANGGAAAAAAATTTTGTCGATTCGGGTCGGGGGGCCCTGCCCACTGAGAAGGCGTGCGCTATAACACACGAAAATATGGGAATTAGGCGGAATTCTTGTTGTTTGGCCACAAAACGCAAAAGAATGAGTAACGGTCATGGCGGGGCGGTGACTATTGTTCCTTAGGTCATATTTGATGGCCCGGAAAAAAATTTTGTCAATCCGGTTCCGGGGGCCCTGGGCCCACTCGGAAGGCTTGGTCTACAGCATATGAAAATATGGGAATCGGGCGGAATTATAGTTTTTTGGCCATAAAACACAAAATAACGAAGAATGGTCATGGCGGGGTGGTGACTATGTTTCCTTAGGTTGTATGTTAGGGCTCAAAAAAATTTTAGGCAATCCGGGTCTGGGGGGCCCTGCCCACTTGGAAGGCGTGGGCTATAGCACACGAAAATTTGGGAATCAGGCGAAATTATAGTTGTTTGGCTGTAAAATGCAATAAAACGAGGAACGAACATGGCGGGGTGGTAACTATGGTTCCTCAGGTCGTATTGGATGGCCCGAAAAAATATTAGGCTATCCGGGTTTTGGGGGGCCCACTGGGAAGGGGTGGGCTATAGCACACGAAAATATGGTAATCGGGTGGAATTCTAGTTTTTTAGCCGTAAAACGCAAAAAAACGAGGAACGATCATGGCGGAGCTGTAAATATGGTTCCTTAGGTCGTATTTCATGGCCTGGAAAATTGTTAGGCGATCGGGGTCTAGGGGGCCCGGGCCCACTCGGAATGCGTGGGCTATAGCACACAAAAATATGGGAATCAGGCGGAATTCTAGTTTTTTGGTGGTAAAACGGAAGCAAATGAGGAACGGTCATGGATGGGCGATGACTATGGTTCCTTAGGTCATATTTGATGGCTCGGAAAAAGTTTAGGCGATCCGGGTGCGATGGGCCCGGGCCCACTCGCAAGGCATGGGCTATACCACACGAAAATATGGGAATCGGGCGAAATTCTTGTTTTTTGGCCGTAAAATACAAGAAAAACGAGGAACGGTCATGGAAGATCGGTGACTATGGTTCCTTAGGTCGTATTTGATAGCCCAGAAAAATTTTAGGCGATCGGGGGTCCGAGGGCCCCGAGCCCACTCGGAAGGCATGGGCTATAGCACATGAAAATATGGGAATGCGGCATATTCTATTTTTTTTGCCGAAAATATAAAACACTAGGAACGGTCATGGCCGGGCGGTAACTATGGTTCCTTAGGTCGTATTTCATGGCTGGGAAAAAATTTTGTCGATTCGGGTCGGGGGGCCCTGCCCACTTGGAAGGCGTGCGCTATAACACACGAAAATATGGGAATCAGGCGGAATTCTTGTTGTTTGGTCGTAAAACGGAAAACAATGAGTAACGGTCATGCCGGGGTGGTGACTATTTTTCCTTAGGTTGTATTTGATGGCCTGAAAAAAAATTTCTCGATCCGGTTTCGGGGGCCCCGGGCCCACTCGGGAGGCGCGGTCTATAGCATACGAAAATTAGGGAATCGGGCGAAATTATAGTTTTTTGGCCATAAAACACAAAATAATGAGGAACGGTCATGGAGGGGCGGTGACTATGGTTCCTTAGGTCATATTTGATGGCCCGAATAACTTTTAGGCGATCGAGGTCCGGGCCTACTCGGAAGGCGTGGGATATAGCACATGGAAATATGGGAATCAGGCGGAATTCTAGTGTTTTGCCCGTACAATGCAATAAAATGAGGAACAGACATGGCGGGGCGGTAACTATGGTTCCTTAGGTCATATTTGATGGCCCGGAAAAATTTTAGGCTATCCGATTTTAGTAGGGCCCACTAGGAAGGGGTGGGCTATAGCACACGAAAATATGGTAATCGGGTGGTATTCTATTGTTTGGCCGTAAAACTCAGAAAAACGAGGAACAGACATGGTGTAGCGGTAACTATGGTTCCTTAGGTCGTATTTCATGGCCTTGAAAATTTTTAGGCGATTGGGGTCTAGGGGGCCCGGGCCCACTCGGAAGGCGTGGGCTATAGCACACGCAAATATGTGAATCGGGCAGAATTCTAGTTTTTTGGCCGTAAAATGCAATAGAATGAGGAACAAACATGGCGGGGCGGAAACTATGGTTCCTTAGGTAGTATTTGATGGCGCGGAAAAAATTTAGGCTATCCGGGATTGGCGGGGCCCACTGGGAAGGGGTGGGCTATAGCACACGAAAATATGGTAATCGGGTGGAATTCTAGTGTTTTGGCTGTAAAACTCAAAAAACATGAGGAACGATCATGGCGGAGTGGTAACTATGGTTCTTTAGGTCGTATTTCATGGCCTGAAAAAAATTTTAGGCAATCCGGGTCTGGGGGGCCCTGCCCACTGGGAAGGCGTGGGCTATAGCACACGAAAATTTGGGAATCGGGCGAAATTATAGTTTTTTGGCTGTAAAATGCAATAAAACGAGGAACGGACATGGCGGGATGGTAACTATGGTTCCTTAGGTCGTATTTGATGGCCCGGAAAAATTTTAGGCTATCCGGGTTTTGGGGGTCCTCACTCAGAAGGGGTGGGCTATAGCACACGAAAATATGGTAATCGGGTGGAATTCTAGTTTTTTGGCCGTAAAACGCAACAAAATGAGGAACGATCATGGCGGAGCGGTAACTATGGTTCCTTAGGTCGTATTTCATGTCCTGGAAAATTTTAAGGAGATCGGGATCTATGGGGCCCGGGCCCACTGGGAAGGCGTGGGTTATAGCACACGAAAATATGGGAATCGGGCGAAATTATAGTTTTTTGGGCGTAAAATGCAATAAAACGAGGAATGGACATGGCGGGGTGGTAAATATGGTTCCTTAGGTCGTATTTGATTGCCCGGAAAAATTTTAGGCTATCCGGGTTTTGGGGGGCCCACTGGGAAGGGGTGGGCTATAGCACACGCAAATATGGTAATCGGGTGGAATTCTAGTTATTTGGCCGTAAAACGCAAAAAAATGAGGAACGATCATGGCGAAGCGGTAACTATGGTTCCTTAGGTCGTATTTCATGGCCTGGAAAATATTTAGGCGATCGGGGTCAGGAGGCCCGGGCCCACTCGGAATGCGTGGGCTATATCACACAAAAATATGGGAATCGGGAGGAATTCTAGTGTTTTGGTTGTAAAACGCAAACAAATGAGGAACGGTCATGGTTGGGCGGTGACTATGGTTCCTTAGGTCATATTTGATGGCTCGAAAAGCGTTTAGGCGATCCGAGTGCGATGGGTTCGGGCCCACTCGCAAGGCGTGGGCTATAACACATGAAAATATGGGAATCGGGCGGAATTCTTGTTTTTTGGCCGTAAAATACAAGAAACATGAGGAACGGTCATGGCGGATCGGTGATTATGGTTCCTAAGGTCGTATTTGATGGCCCAGAAAAATTTTAGGCGATCAGGAGTCCGAGGGGCCCGAGCCCACTCGGAAGGCATGGGCTATAGCACATGAAAATATGGGAATGTGGCGGAATTCTAGTTTTTTTGCCAAAAATATAAAACACGAGGAACGGTCATGGCTGGGAAGTGACTATGGTTCCTTAGGTCGTATTTGATGGCTTGGAAAAATTTTGTCGATTCGGGTCATGAGGCCCCTGACCACTGGGAAGGTATGCGCTATAACACACGAAAATATATGAATCAGGCGGCATTCTTGTTGTTTGGTTGTAAAACACAAAACAATGAGTAACGGTCATGGCGGGGCGGTGACTATTGTTCCTTAGGTCATATTTGATGGCCCGGAAAAATATTTTGTCGATCCGGATTCGGGGGCCCCGGGCCCACTCGGAAGGCGTGGTCTATAGCATACGAAAATATGGGAATCGGGCGGAATTACAGTTTTTTGGCCATAAAACATAAAATAACAAGAAACAGTCATGGCGGGGTGGTGACTATGGTTCCTTAGGTCATATTTGATGGCCGAATAAATTTTAGGCGATCGAAATCTGGGCTTATTCAGAAAGCGTGGGATATAGCACACGCAAATATGGGAATCGGGCGGAATTATAGTTTTTTGGCCGTAAAATGCAATAACATGAGGAACGGACATGGCGGGGTGGTAACTATGGTTCCTTAGGTCATATTTGATGGCCCGGAAAAATTTTAGGCTATCCGGTTTTGGCAAGGCCCACTAGGAAGGGATGGGCTATAGCACACGAAAATATGATAATCGGGTGGAATTCTAGTGTTTTGGCCATAAAACTAAAAAAATGAGGAACGATCATGGCGGAGCGGTAACTATTGTTCCTTAGGTCGTATTTCATGGCCTGAAAAAGTTTAAGGCGATCGGGGTCTGGGGGGCCCGGGCCCCCTCGGAATGCGTGGGCTATAGCACATAAAAAGATGGGAATCGTGCGGAATTCTAGTTTTTTGGTTGTAAAACGCAAACAAATGAGGAACGGTCATGGCTGGGCGGCGACTATGGTTCCTTAGGTCGTATTTCATGGCCTGAAAAAGTTTAAGGCGATCGGGGTCTGGGGGGCCCGGGCCCCCTCGGAATGCGTGGGCTATAGCACATAAAAAGATGGGAATCGTGCGGAATTCTAGTTTTTTGGTTGTAAAACGCAAACAAATGAGGAACGGTCATGGCTGGGCGGCGACTATGGTTCCTTAGGTCGTATTTCATGGCCTGAAAAAGTTTAAGGCGATCGGGGTCTGGGGGGCCCGGGCCCCCTCGGAATGCGTGGGCTATAGCACATAAAAAGATGGGAATCGTGCGGAATTCTAGTTTTTTGGTTGTAAAACGCAAACAAATGAGGAACGGTCATGGCTGGGCGGCGACTATGGTTCCTTAGGTCGTATTTCATGGCCTGAAAAAGTTTAAGGCGATCGGGGTCTGGGGGGCCCGGGCCCCCTCGGAATGCGTGGGCTATAGCACATAAAAAGATGGGAATCGTGCGGAATTCTAGTTTTTTGGTTGTAAAACGCAAACAAATGAGGAACGGTCATGGCTGGGCGGCGACTATGGTTCCTTAGGTCGTATTTCATGGCCTGAAAAAGTTTAAGGCGATCGGGGTCTGGGGGGCCCGGGCCCCCTCGGAATGCGTGGGCTATAGCACATAAAAAGATGGGAATCGTGCGGAATTCTAGTTTTTTGGTTGTAAAACGCAAACAAATGAGGAACGGTCATGGCTGGGCGGCGACTATGGTTCCTTAGGTCGTATTTGATGGCTCGAAAAAAGTTTAGGCGATCCGGGTGCGATGGGCCCGGGCCCATACGCAAGGTGTGGGCTATAGCACACGAAAATATGGGAATCGGGCGGAATTCTTGTTTTTTAGCCGTAAAATATAAGAAAAACCAGGAACGGTCATGGCGGATCAGTGACTATGGCTCCTTAGGTCGTATTCGGTGGCCCAAAAAAATTTTAGGCGAGAAGGGGTCCGAGGGGACCGAGCATACTCGGAAGGCATGGGCTATAGCACATGAAAATATGGGAATGTGGCGGAATTCTACTTTTTTTTACCGAAAATATAAAACACGAGGAACGGTCATGGCCGGGCAGTGACTATGGTTCCTTAGGTCGTATTTGATGGCCCGAAAAAAGTTTTGTCGATTTGGGTCGGGGGCCCCTGCCCACTGGGAAGGCGTGCGCTATAACACACGAAAATATAGGAATCAGGCAGAATTCTTGTTGTTTGGTCATAAAATGCAAAAACAATGAGTAACGGTCATGGCGGGGTGGTGACTATTGTTCCTTAGGTCGTATTTGATGGCCCGAAAAAAATTTTTGTCGATCCGGTTCCGGAGGCCCCAGGCCCACTTGGGAGGCGTGGTCTATAGCATACGACAATATGGGAATCGGGCGGAATTAAAGTGTTTTGGCCATAAAACCCAAAATAACGAGGAACGGTCATGGCGGGACGGAGACTATGATTCCTTAGGTTGTATTTGATGGCCCGAATAAATTTTAGGCGATCGGTGTCCGGGGGTCCGGGCCGACTCGAAAGGCGTGGGATATAACACACGCAAATATGGGAATCAGATGAAATTCTAGTTGTTTGGCCGTAAAATGCAATAAAATGATGAACAGACATGGCGGGGCGGTAACTATGGTTCCTTAGGTCGTATTTGATGGCCCGGAAAAATTTTAGGCTATCCGGGTTTGGCGGGGCCCACTGGGAAGGGGTGGGCTATAGCACACGAAAATATGGTAATCGGGTGGAATTCTAGTTTTTTGGCCATAAAACTAAAAGAATGAGGAACGATCATGGAGGAGCGGTAACTATTGTTCCTTAGGTCGTATTTCATGGCCTGGAAAATTTTTATGTGATCGGGGTCTGGGGGGCCTGATCCCACTCGGAAGGCGTGGGCTATAGCACACAAAAATATGGGAATCAGGCGGAATTCTAGTTTTCTGTTTGTAAAACGCAAAAAAATGAGGAACGGTCATGGCTGGGCGGTGCCTATGGTTCTTGAGGTCGTATGTGATGGATCGAAAATAATTTAGGCGATCCGGATGTGGTGGACCCGGGCCCACTCGCAAGGCGTGGGCTATAACACACGAAAATATGGGAATCGTACGGAATTCATGTTTCTTGGCCGTAAAATGCAAAAGAAATGAGGAACGGTCATGGCGGATTGGTGACTATGGTTCCTTAGGTCGTATTTGATGGCCCAAAAAATTTTTAGGCGATCGGGGGTCCGAGCCCACTCGGAAGGCATGGGCTAAAGCACACAAAAATATGGGAATATGGTGGAATTCTAGTTTTTTGGCCGAAAATATAAAACACGAGGAACGGTCCTTGTGGGGCAGTGACTATGGTTCCTTGGGTCGTATTTGATGGCCCGGAAAATATTTTGTCGATTCAGGTCCGGGTGGCCCTTCCCACTGGGAAGGCGTGCGCTATAACACATAATAATATGAGAATCGGGTGGAATTCTTATTGTTTGGTCGTAAAACACAATATAATGAGGAACGGTCATGGCGGGGCAGTGACTATGGTTCCTTAGGTCGTATTTGATGGCCTGGAAAAATTTTAGGCTATCCGTGTCCGGGGGCCTTGCCCACTGGGTAGGCGTGGGCTATAGCATACTAAAATATGGGAATCAGGCGGAATTCAAGTTTTTTGGCCGTAAAATGCAGAAAAATGAGGAAGGATCATGGCGGGGCGGTAACTATGGTTCCTTAGGTTGTATTTCATGGCCTGGAAAATTTTTAGGTGATCGAAGACAGGGGGCCAGGGCCCACTCAGAAGGCGTGGGCTATAGCACACGAAAATATGGGAATCGGGGGGAATTCTAGTTTGTTGGCCGTAAAACGCAAACAAACGAGGAACGGTCATGGAGGGGTGGTGACTATGATACCTTAGGTCGAATTTGATAGCCCGACAAAACATTTAGGCGATCCGGTTCCGGGGGCCACAGGCCCACTCGGAAGGCGTTGCCTATAGCACACGAAACTATGGGAATCCGGCGGAATAATAGTTTTTTGGCCATAAAACACAAAATAACGAGGAACGGTCATAGCGAGGCGGTGACAATGGTTCCTTAGGTCGTATTTGATGTCTCGAAAATATTTTAGGCGATCCGGGGACCCACTCATAAGGCGTGGGCTATAGAACACGAAAATATGGGAATCGGGCGGAATTCTAGTTTTTAGGCCGTAAAACGCAAAACAACGAGGAACGGTCATGGAGGGGTGGTGACTATGATTCCTTAGGTCGTATTTGGATGGCCCAAAAAACGTTTTAGGCGTTCCGGTTCCGGGGGCCCCTGGCCCACTCGGAAGACGTGGGCTATAGCGAGCGAAAATATGGGAATCAGGCGAAATTATAGGTTTTTGGCCGTAAAACACAAAATAACAAGGAATGGTCATGGTGAGGTGGTGACTATGGTTCCTTAGTTCATATTTGATGGCCCGGAATATTTTTAGGCTATCCGGGTCCGTGGGTCCCGCCCACTGGGAAGGCGTGGGCTAGCACACAAAAATATGGGAATCATGCGCAATTATAGTTGTTTGGCCGTAAAACGCAAAAACAAAAGGTACGGTAATGGTGGGGTGGTGACTATGGTTCCTTAGATCGTATTGTATGGCCCGGAAAATTTTTAGGCGATCTGGTTCAGTGGGCCACACTTGGAAGGCGTGGTCTATAGCACACGAAAATATGGGAATCGGGCGGAATTATAGTGTTTTGGCCATAAAACACAAAATAACGAGGAACGGTCATGGCGGGGCAGTGACTATGGTTCCTTAGGTCGTATTTGATGGTCCAGAAAACATTTAGGCGATCCGGTCCCGTGGGTCCGGGCCCACTCGGATGGCGTGGGCTATAGCATACGAAATTATGGGAATCAGGCACAATTATAGTTTTTTGGTCGTAAAATGCAATAAAATGAGGAACGATCATGGTGGAGTGGTAACTATGGTTCCTTAGGTCATATTTCATGGCATGGAAAATTTTAGGCGATCGGTGTCTGGGGGGACCGCGGCCACTCGGAAGGCGTGGTCTATAGCACACAAAAATATGGGAATCAGGCGGAATTCTTATTTTTTGGTTGTAAAATGCAAACAAATGAGGAACGGTCATGGCTGGGCGGTGACTATGGTTCCTTAGGTCGTATTTGATGGCACGGAAAAAATTTAGGCGATCCGGGTGCGGTGGGCCCGGGCGCACTCGCAAGGCGTGGGCGCACACGAAAATATAGGAATCGGGAGAAATTCTTTGTTTTTTGGCCGTAAAATACAAACAAAACAAGGAACGGTCATGGCGGATTGGTGACTATAGTTCCTTAGTTCGTATTTGATGGCCCAAAAAATTTTTAGGTGATCGGGGGTCCGAGGGGCTGAGCCCACTCGGAAGGCATGGGCTATAGCACATGAAAATATGGGAATGTGGCGGAATTCTAGTTTTTTGGCCGAAAATATAAAACACGAGGAACGGTCATGGCGGGGTGGTGACTATGGTTCCTTAGGTCGTATTTTACGGCCCGAAATGTTTTTTTGTTGATCTAGTTCCGGGGGCCCCGGGCCCACTCGGAAGGCGTGGTCTATAACACGTGAAAATATGGGAATCGGGCAGAATTTTTGTTTATTATCCGTAAAACGCAAAATAACGAGGAACGGTCATGGTGGGGCAGTGACTATGGTTCCTTAGGTCGTATTTGATGGCCCAGAAAAATTTTAGGTGATCTGGGTCCGGGGGCCTTGCACATTGGAAAGGCGTGGGATATAGCACACGAAAATATGGGAAACGGGCAGAATTCTAGTGTTTTTGCCATAAAAGTTAAATAAAAGAGGAACGGTCATTGTGGGGCGGTGTCTATGGTACCTTAGGTCTTATGTGATGGCCCGGAAAAATTTTATTCGATCGGGGTCTGGGGGCCCAGGCCCACTCAGAAGGCGTGGGCTATAGCATAAGACAATATGGGAATCGGGCGGAATTCTAATCTTTTGGCCGTAAAATAAAAATCAACGAGGAACGGTCATGGCGGGGCGATAACAATGGTTCCTTAGGTCGTAGTTAATGGCCCAGAATAGTTTTAGGCGATCGGGTCCGTGGGGCCCGAGACCACTCGAAAGGCGTGGGCATAGCACACGAAAATATGGGAATCAGGCGGAATTCTAGTTTTTTGGCATAAAATGCAAAAAATGAGGAACGATCATGGCGAGGCGGTGACTATGGTTCCTTAGGTCGTATTTGATGGCCCGAAAGTAATTTAGGCAATCGTGGTCCGGAGGGCCCGGGCCCACTCAGAAGACGTGGGCTATAGCACATGAAAATATGGGAATCGGGCGAAATTCTAGTTTTTTGGCCGTAAAATGCAAAAAACCAAGAAACTGTCATGGAGGGGAAGCAACTATGGTTCCTTAGGTCGTATTTAGTGGCCCGAAAAAAATTTTAGGCGATCCGGGTCTGAGGGGCGCTGTCCACTCGGAAGGTGTGGGCTATAGCACACGAAAATATGGGAATCAGGCGGAATTCTTATGTTTTGCCGTAAAATGCAAAAAACGAGGAACGATCATGGAGAGGCGGTGACTATGGTTCCTTAGATCATATTTGACGGCTCGAAAGAATTTTAGGCAATCAGGGTCCGGAGGGGCCGGGCCCACTCGGAGGCGTGGGCTATAACACATGAAAATATGGGAATCGGGCGGAATTCTAGTTGTTTTCCCGTAAAACGCAAACAATGAGGCACGGTCATGGAGGGGCAGTGACTATGGTACCTTAGGTTGTATTTGATGGCTCGATACAATTTTAGGCGATCGGGGACGGGGGGACCGGGCCCACTCGGAAGGCGTGGGCTATAACACACGAAAATAGGGGAATCGGGCGGAATTCTAGTTTTTATTGCCGTAAAATGCAAAAACATGAGAGAAGGTCATGGCGAAGCAGTGACTATGGAACTTTATGTTGTATTTGATGGCCCAAAAAAGTTTTAGGCGATCGGGGTCCGGGGGGCCTTGGCCCACTCCGAAGGCGTGGGATATAGCACACGAAAATATGGGAATCGAGCGAATTTTAGTTGTTTGGCCATAAAACGCAAATAAAGGGGGAACGGTCATGGCGGGGCGGTGACTATGGTACCTTAGGTCGTATTTGATGGCCCGGAAGAATTTTAGGCGATCGGGGTTCGGGGGGGCCGGGCCCACTCGGAAGGCGTGGGATATAGTGACGAAAATATGGGAATCGAGCGGAATTCTTATTTTTTTGTCGTAAAACGTAAAACAAAGAGGAACGGTCATGGTCGGGCGGTGAAAATGGTACCTTAGGTCGTATGTGATGGCCTAGAAAGAATTTTAGGCTATCCGGTTTCGGGGGCCCTGGGCCCACTCGGAAAGTGTGGTCTATAGCACGTGCAAATATGGGAATCGGGCAGAATATTTGTTTTTTGTCCATAAAACGCAAAATAACGAGGAACGGTCATGGCAGGGCGGTGACTATGGTACCTTAGGTCGTATTTGATGGACCAGAAAATTTTAGGGGATCGGGTCCGGTAGGCCCGGGTCCACTCGAAAGGCGTGGGCTATAGCACACAAAAATATAAAAATCAGGCTGAATTCTAGTGTTTTTGCCGTAAAACAAAAATAAATTAGGAACGGTCATGGCGGGGCAGTGACTATGGTTCCTTAGGTCGTATTTGATGGCCCGAAAAATTTTTAGGCGATCCGGGTCCGGGGGCCCGGGCCCACTTGAAAGGCGTGGGCTATAGCACACGAAAATGTGAGAATCGAGCGGAATTCTAGTTTTTTGGCTGTAAAACGGAAAAAAGCGAGAAAATGTCATGGCGGGGCGATGACTATGGTTCCTTAGGTCGTATTTGATGGCCCGGAAAATTTTTTGGCGTCGGGGTCCGAGGGGCCCGGGCCCACTCGGAAATGCGTGGGCTATAGCACACGAAAATATGGGAATCTGGCGGAATTCTAGTTTTTTTTTGCTGTAAAACTCAAAAACATTAGGCACGGTCTTGGCGGGGCGGTGAATATGGTACCTTAGGTCATATTTAATGGCATAGAAAAATTTTAGGCGATCGGGGTCAGGGGGGCTTGGGCCTTCTCGGAAGGCGTGGGATATAGCACACGAAAATATGGGAATCGAGCGGAATTCTAGTTTTTTGGCCATAAAATGCAAACAACGATGAAAGTTCATGGCGGGGCGGTGACTATGGTTCCTTAGGTCGTATTTGATGCCCCAGAAACATTTTAGGCGATCTGGGTCCGGGGGCCCTGCGCACTGGGAAGGCATGGGCTATAGCACACGAAAATATGGGAATCGGGCGGAATACTAGTTTTTTGCCGTAAAATGCAAATAAATGAGGAACGGTCATGTGGGGGCGGTGCCTATGGCACCTTAGGTCGTATTTGATGGCCCGAAAAAATTTTAGGCGATTGCGGGCCGGGGTGCCGGGCCCACTTGGAAGTCGTTGGCTATAGCACACGAAAATATGGGAATCAGGCGGAATTCAAGTTTTTATTGCCGTAAAACGCAAAACGATGAGGCAAGGTCATGGTGAGGCGGTGACTATGGAACCTTAGGTCGTATGTGATGGCCCGAAAAAATTTTAGGCGATCGGGGTGCGGGGGGTCTCGGCCCACTCGGAAGGCATGGGATATAGAACATGAAAATATGGGAATCGAGCGGAATTCTAGTTCTTTGGCCATAAAATGCAAAAATTGAGGAAAGGTCATGGCGGGGCGGTGACTATGGTTCCTTAGGTCGTATTTGATGGCCTAGAAAACTTTTAGGCGATCTGGGTCCGGGGGCCCTGCATACTTGGAAGTCGTGGGCTATAGCACACGGAAATATGGGAAACGGGCGGAATTCTAGTTCTTTAGTCGTAAAACGCAAATAAATGAGGAATGGTCAAGGCGGGGAGGTGACTATGGTACCTTAGGTCGTATTTGATGGCCCAGAAAAAGTTTAGGCGATCCGTGTCCGGGAGGCCCGGGCCACTCGAAAAGCGTGGGCTATAGCACACGAAAATATGGGAATCGGGAGGAATTCTAGTTATTTGGCCGTAAAACGCAAAAAAGAGAGAAAGTGTCATGGTGGGGCTGCGACTATGGTTCCTTAGGTCGTATGTGATGGCCCGAAAAAATTTTAGGCGATCCGGGTCCGTGGAGCCCGGGCCCACTCGTAAGGCATGGGCTATAGCACACGAAAATATGAGAATCGGGCTGTATTCAAGTTTTTTGCCGTAAAATGCACAAAACGAGGAACGATCATAGCTGGGTGATGACTGTGGTTCCTTAGGTTTTATTGCTGGCCCAGAAAAATTTTTGGCGTTCAGGGTCCGAGGGGCCCGGGCCCACTCGGAAAAGCGTAGCACACGAAAATATGGGAATCTGGCGGAAGTTTAGTTTTTTTTACCTTAAAAGTCAAAAACATTAGGGACGGTCATGGCGGGGCGGTGAATATGGTACCTTAGGTCGTATTTATTGGCCCAGAAAAATATTAGGCGATCGGGGTCCGGGGGGCTTGGGCCTTCTCGGAAGGCGTCGGATATAGCATACGAAAATATGGGAATCGAGCGGAATTCTAGTTTTTTCGGCATAAAATGCAAAAAATGATGAAAGGTCATGGCGGGGCGGTGACTATGGTTCCTTAGGTCGTATTTGATGCCCCAAAAACATTTTAGGCGATCTGGGTCCGGGGGCCCTGCGCACTGGGAAGGCATGGGCTATAGCACACGAAAATATGGGAATCGAGCGGAATTCTAGTTTTTTCGGCATAAAATGCAAAAAATGATGAAAGGTCATGGCGGGGCGGTGACTATGGTTCCTTAGGTCGTATTTGATGCCCCAAAAACATTTTAGGCGATCTGGGTCCGGGGGCCCTGCGCACTGGGAAGGCATGGGCTATAGCACACGAAAATATGGGAAACGGGCGAAATACTAGTTTTTGCCATAAAACGCAAATAAATGAGGAACGGTCATGTCGGGGCGGTGACTATGGCACCTTAAGTCGTATTTAATGGTCCGGAAAAATTTTAGGCGATCGGGGGGCGGGGGTGCCGGGGCCACTCGGAAGGCGTGGGCTATAGCACACGAAAATATGGGAATCGGGCGGAATTCTAGTTTTTATTGCCAAAAAATGCAAAAATATGAGGCAAGCTCATGGAGAGGCGGTGACTATGGAACCTTAGGTCGTATTTGATGGCCCGAAAAAATTTTAGGCAAACGGGGTCCAGGGGGTCTCGGCCCACTCGGAAGGCATGGGATATAGCACACGAAAATATGGGAATTGAGTGGAATTATGGTTCTTTGGCCATAAAATGCAAAAAATGAGTAAAGGACATGGCGGGGCAGTGACTATGGTTCCTTGGGTCGTATTTGATGGCCCAGAAAACTTTTAGGCGATCTGGAAACGGGCGGAATTCTAGTTCTTTTGTCGTAAAACGTAAATACATGAACAACGGTCATGGCGGGGCGGTGACTCTGGTACCTTAGGTCGTATTTGATGGCCCGGAAAATTTTTAGGTGATCCGGGTCCAGGGGCCTGGGCCCACTCGAATGGCGTGGGCTATAGCACACGAAAATGGGGGAATCAGGCAGAATTCTAGTTTTTGGCCGAAAAACGCAAAAAAGCGAGAAAATGTCATGGCGGGGCGGTGACTATGGTTCCTTAGGTCGTATTTGAAGGCCCAAAAAATTTTAGGCGATCTGTTCCGTGGGGCCCGGGCCCACTCGGAAAGCGTGGGCTATAGCACACGAAAATATGGAAATCGAGATGAAATCTAGTTGTTTTTCCATAAAACGCAAATAAATGAGGAACGGTCATGGCGGGGCGGTGACTATGGTACCTTAGGTTGCATTGGATGGCCTGGAAATATTTTAGGTGATCCGGCTCTGGGGGGCCTACCCACTGGGATGACATGGGCACATGAAAATATGGGAATCAAGCGAAAGTCTAGTTTTTGGCCGAAAAAATGCAAAAAATGAGGAACGGTCATGGCGGGACAGTGACTATGGTTCCTTAGGTCGTATTTGATGGCCCGGAAAAATTTTAGGTGATCGGGGTCCAGGGGTCCCGGTACCACTTGGAAGGCGTGGGCTATAGCACACGAAAATATAGGAATCGGGGGAAATTCTAGTTTTTTGGCCGAAAAACGCAAACCATGAGGAATGATCATGGCAGGACAGTGAATTTGGTTCCTTACGTCTTATTTAATGGACAGAAATTTTTTTAGGCAATCTGAGTCTGGGGGCCGGCCAACTCGGATGGCGTGGGCTATAGCACACGAAAATATGAGAATCGGGCGGAATTCTACCTTTTTGGCCGTAAAATGCAAAGAATGAGGAACGATCATGGAAAGGAAGTGACTATGGTTCCTTAGGTCGTATTTGATGGCCCGGAAAAATGTTACGCGATCGGGGTGCGGGGGTCCTGTGACCTCTTTGAAGGCATGGGCTATATAGCACATGAAAATATGCGAATTGGGCGAAATTCTCGTTCTTTGGCCATAAAATGCAAATAAATGAGGAACGGTCATGGAAGGTCAGTGAATATGGTGCTTTACGTCATATTTGATGGCCCAGAAAACCTTTAGGCGATCCGAGTCTGGGGGGCCCGGCCCACTCAGAAGGCTTGGGCTATAGCACACGAAAATATGGGAATCGGGCGGAATTCTAGTTTTTTGGCCGTAAAATGCAAGAAATGCGGAAAGGTCATGGAGGGACGGTGACTATGGTTCCTTAGGTCGTATTTGAATTCCTGGAAAAATATTAGGCGATCCGGCTCCGGGGGGCCTAACCACTGGGATGGCGTGGGCTATAGCACACGAAAATATGGGAATCGGGCGGAATTCTAGTTTATTGGCCGCAAAATGCAAAGAATGAGGAACGATCATGGCGGGGCAGTGACTATGGTTCCTTAGGTTGTATTTGTTGGCCCGGAAAAATTTTACGCATTCAGGGTGCGGGGGTCTCGGGACCTCTTGGAAGGCATGGGCTATATAGCACACGAAAATATGCGAATCGGGCGGAATTCTCGTTCTTTGGCCAAAAAATGCAAAACAATGAGGAACGGTCATGGCAAGGCGGTGAATATGGTTCTTTAGGTCATATTTGATGGCCCCGAAAACTTTTAGGCGATCCGAGTCCGGGGGGCCAGGCCCACTCGGAAGGCGTGAGCTATAGCACAAGAAAATATGGGAATCAGGCGAAATTCTAGTTTTTTGGCAGTAAAATGCAAAACATGAGGAAAGGTCATGGCGGGACGGTGACTATGGTTCCTTAGGTTGTATTTGATGGCCTGGAAATATTTTAGGCGATCCGGCTCCGGGGGGCCTACCCACTGGGAATACGTGGGCACATGAAAATATGGGAATCAAGCGAAAGTTTAGTTTTTTGGCTTAAAAAACACGCAAAAACTGAGGAACGGTTATGGCGGGGCAGTGACTATGGTTCCTTAGGTCATATTTGATGGCCTGGAAAGTCTTTAGGTGATAGGGGTCCAGGGGTCCCGGTACCAATTGGAAGGCGTGGGCTATAGCACACGAAAATATGGGAATCGGGCGGAATTCTAGTTTTTTGGCTGAAAAATGCAAAGCATGAGGAACGATCATGGCGTGACGGTGAATATAGGCGATCCGAGTCAGGGGGGCCAACCCACTAGGAAGGCGTGGGCAATAGCTCACGAAATCTGAGAATCGTATAGAAGTCTGGCTTTTTGGCCATAATACGGAAAACCTGAGGAACAATCATGGCGGGACTGTAAATATGGTTCCTTAGGTCATATGTAATAGCCCGAAAAAATTTTAGGCAATCCGAGTCCGTGGGGGCCGGCCCACTCGGAAGGCGTGGGCTATAGCACACGAAAATATGGGAATCAGGCGAAATTCTAGTTCTTTGGCGGAAAAATGCAAAAAATGAGGAACGGTCACAGTAGGGCGGTGACAATGGTCCCTTAAGTCGTATTTGATGGCCATGAAAAATATTTGGCAATCGGGGTCCGGGGGTCTCTGAACCACTTGGAAGACGTGGGCTATAGCACACGAAAATATGAGAATCGGGGGAATTCTAGTTTTTTGGCTGTAAAATGCACAAAATGAGAAAAGGTCATGGTGGGGCGGTGACTATGGTTCCTTTGGCCTCCGGGGGGCTGGGGCCCACTCGGAAGGCGTGGGCTATAGAACACTAAAATATGGGAATCGGGCGAAATGCTAGTTTTATGGCCGTAAAACGCAAAAACTTGAGGAACGGTCATGGAGGGGTGGTGACTATGGTTCCTTAGGTCGTATTTGATGACCCGGAAAATTTTTAGGCGATTCAGTTTCGGGGGGGCCAAACCCACTCGGAAGGCGTGAGCTATAGCATATGAAAATATGGGAATCAGGCGAAATTCTAGTTTTTTGGGCATAAAACGCAAAAAAACGAGGAACGATCATGGCAGACGGAGACTATGGTTCCTTAGGTTATATTCGATGGCCCGAAAAAATTTTAAACTATCCGAGTCCGGGCAGCCCTACCCACTGGGAAGGCATGGGCTACACATGGAAATATGAGAATCGGGCGGAATTCTAGTTTTTTGGCCGTAAAATGCAAAGAACGAGGAACAGTCATGGCGGGGCTGTGCTTATGGTTCATTAGGTAAAAATTTGACCCGAAAACATATTAGGCGATCCAATTTCGGGGGGCCCGGGCCCACTCGGAAGGCGTGGGCTATAGCACACGAAAATATGGGAATCGGGCGAAATTCTAGTTCTTTGGCCGTAAAATGCAAAAACATGAGGAACGGTCATGGGGGGCGGTGACTATGGTTCGTTAGGTCATATTCGATGGCCCGTAAAAAGTTTAAACTATCGGGGTCCGGGCGACCCTACCCACTGGGAAGGCGTGGGCTGCACACGAAAATATGGGAATCTGGCGGAATTCTAGTTTTTTGGACATTAAACACAAATAAATCGAGGAACGGTTATGGCGGGGCGGTGATTATGGTTCATTAGGTCGTATGTTATGGCCCGAAAACATTTTAGGCGATCCGAGTCCGGTGGGGCCCGGCCTACTCGGAAGGCGTGGGCTAAAG
>AWOL01S0067065.1:0-27120 GCA_000715115.1 Nicotiana otophora
ATTAAACAAAGAATATAATTTACACAAGTAATTCATGTTTTGAGTCCTAAACTACCCGGACTTGAGCATTAATAGTAGCTATGGACGGACTCTCGTCACCTCGTGCGTACGTAGCCCCCACAATTTGCAATAATTATTACTTTAATTACCTATGGAGTAATTTTTTCCTCACAAGATTAGACAAGAGACTTACCTCGTCTTGCTCCAATTTAATCCACTAGTAGACCCTTTCCTCGATTATCCAACTCTGTCTAGCTCGAATTTAGCCAAAATAATTCGATACAATCATTTAAAATTTATAGGAATCAATTCTATAAGAAAATACTACATTTTCAATAAAAATTCCGAAGTTAATTAAAATTTCGTCTGTGGGGCCCACATATCTGAATCCGGCAAAAGTTATGAAATCCGACAACCCATTCAATTACGAGTCCAACCGTACTAGTTTCACTCAAATCCGACTCCGAAATCTCAAAAATTCGTTTCTATGAGATTTTTAAAAATTTCCCAAATTTCAATCTCAAAACACTAATTAAATGGTGAAAACAATGATATATTTGTGTTTACAGACCAAATCCAAGTTAGAATCACTTACCCCAATGTCTTTCCTTGAAAATCTATCCAAAATCGCCTCTACTTAAGCTCCAATTTGTAAACAATGGCGAATGGGACGAATGCCCTCTTTTATAAATTCTGCCCAGGCAGCCTTTGAAACTGGGCCTCGAACTGGCTTCGATCATGGCCCTCGAGCCTAGGCCTCGATCGTGACTTCGATCACAGGCTCTCGATTATAGCATCGAGCATGGGCCTCGATCATGGCCTCGATTATGGCCCTAGAGCCTGGGCCTTCGATCAAGGCATCGATCATAGTCCTCGAGCCTGGACCTCGTTCATGGCATCGAGCCTGGACCTTCGATCGTGGCTTCGATCACAGACTCGAGCTTGAGCCTCGTCAACCCTGGGCTCGATACCTAGGCTTGATATCTGGCTCGATAACTGGGCTCGATCACAGCCTAGAATGTCCAACAGAAGAGAAAAATTGGAGCTGCTTTTTAAGTCCAATTGTTTATCAGTTAACCATATGAAACTCACCCGAGGCCCTCGGGACCTCAACCAAATATACCAACAAGTCCTAAAATATCATACGAACTTATTTGAAAACTCAAATCACATACAACGACGCTAAAATCACGAATCATACTCCAATTCAAGCTTAATGAAACATAAAATTTCCAACTTCTACATTCGATGTCGAAACCTATCAAATCAAGTCCGATTGATATTACATTTTGCACACAAGTCATAAATGACATAACGGAGCTATGAAATTTTTCAAAACTAGATTCTGACCCCGATATCAAAAAGTCAACTCCCTGGTCAAACTTCCAAACTTTAAATTTGGATTTTAGCCATTTCAAGCCTAATTTTACTACGGACTTCCAAATAAAATTCTGATCACGCTCCTAAGTCCAAAATCACCATACGGAGCTGTTGGAATCATTAAAATTCTATTCCGGGGTCGTTTGCACATAATTCGACATTCGGACACTATTTGAACTTAAACTTTTAATTTTTTATCAAAATTTTATATCTCGGGCTAGGGACCTCGGAATTTGATTTCGGGCATACGCCCAAGTCCTAAATCACGATACGGACCTATCGGAACTATCAAAACACTGATCGGAGTCCATTTGCTCAAAATATTGACCAAAGTTAACTCCATTGAGTTTTAAAGCTCTAATTCACATTTTAATCCATTTTTCACATAAAAACTTTCTAGAAAATTTTACGGACTGTGCACGCAAGTCGAGAAATAATAAATAGTGCTTTTCGAGGTCTTATAATATAAAATTAATTATTAAATTTAAAGATGACATTTTGGGTCATCACACCTTGACCCTAACTCTAATGAGCCAACAGTATTTAATTCCACACAATTTAAGAGTTTCTTTCTTTTATGCGCAAGAAATACTATAAAAAAGAAAAGGACATATACTATAATTTTGATTATTGTTTGTTCATTGTTTATTCTTTATTAAATTAGCAAGTACATAGTACTATACATTTACTAATATGACTTTTATTATCTTGTAAATTGGCTTAATATTTTGATGATAATTCTCTTTTAATATAACATAGATATATATATTTTCTTAATCTAGAAATATTCTTATTTTTTTAAAATCTCATTTTATTAACAAAATCTCATTTTATTAATATTATAGATTAGTTTCTTTTTAATTTTGATTTTGACATATAATAAAAATACTATTATATTTAAATAAAATTATAATTTTGAATTTTTTAAAAATATGATGTAACGACTCGTCCGGTCGTTTTGAGAGTAATAGCCCCGATCCCCTATTAACTACTTTCCCGAAATATATTTCTGCTATTGTGACTTGCTAGGATGATTCGTTTTGAGTTTCGGAGTGTTTTGGGACACTTAGTCCCTAAATGAGAGCTTAAGCCCTAGGATTTGGATCGTAGTCGGAACTATGTAAAGACGACTCCGGAATAGAATTCTGTCAGTTCCATTAGGTGATTTTGGGTTTAGGAGCGTGTCTGGATTGTGTTTTGGAGGTTCGTAACTCATTTAGGCTTGAAATAGCGAAAGTCGAATTTTTGGAGTTTTGGGCCGGTAGTGGAATTTTTTTATATCGGGGTCGTTTTCCTATTCCGGAAGTTGGAGTAGGTCCGTAATATTAATTACAACTTGTGCGCAAAATTTGAGGTCAATCGGACGTGATTTGATAGGTTTCGACATCGGTTGTAGAAGTTTGAAGTTTCAAATTATTTAAGTTTGAATTGGAGGGTGATTCGTGATTTTAGCGTTGTTTGATGGGATTTGAGAGCTCGAATAAGTTCGTATGATATTTTAGGATTGGTTGGTATATTTGGTCGAGGTCCCGGGGTCCTCGAGTGTGTTTCGAATGCTTAACGAGTTAAAGCTTGGACTTAGAGGAATTTCTGATTTTTTTGCTGGTTTTGGTGTTTTCGCACCTGCGGTGGGGAGTCCGCAGGTGCGGCCTCGCAGAAGCGTGGCTTGCAGGCGCAGGTGCGGCCTCGCAGAAGCGTGGCTTGCAGGCGCAGATGCGAGAAAGTCGAGAGTTGTCCTGGGGTCGCAGGTGCGAGGAAGTTCCGCAACTGCGATGCCCTCAAATACACAATGTTGTTCGCAAATGCGCAAGATGTGCAGAAGCGGAAAGGTTGTCTGCACGCACGAGTGCCCAGGTGTGGCCCTTTTGTCGCAGGTGCGAAGGCAGAGGTGGTAAGTGAGTGGCGCAGATGCGCACGTTTTTCCGCATAAGCACACCCGCAAGTGCGAGCCCAGGTTCCGCAGGTACGGAAATACCTGGGCAGTGATTAAAATCGAAGGGCTTCGCGATTTTTATCATTTTTGGCTTTGCAAACTCGGGTTAGAGCGATTTTTGAGAGCATTTTCGAGGCATTTCTTGAGGTAAGTTCCTTGTGCTTATTTTTGGTCAATAATCTTGCCTTGCCATGTATTTTTTCACCTAGTTAATGTGTATGTAAGGTGGAAATTTGAAGTTGGAAACTAGGGATTTGGGAGTTTGAATTGTAGATTGGAGGACCATTTGGTGTCGGATTTTAGTAAATTTGATATGGTTAGACTCGTGAGTGAATGAGTTTTCTAGTTTCATAAATTTTGTCGGGTTTCGAGACATGGGCCCTGGGGGGCGGGTTTGAGCCAATCAGAGTAAGTGGCTTGCCTAACTCTGTGTTGGAAACTTCCCCCTTAGGATATCTTGATATTATTTGGTGTGTGGGCGCCGTGTACGTGAGGTGACGAGTACGTACACGGGCTATTATTGCAAAAATCTTGTTTTTCCTTTCTAAATCATAAATTATTATTTTTTCTTATTAAATTGCACGAATACGTTAATTGTGAAACTTAGACTAGAGAAGCATGCTTACGTGTTTTAACTGCCTAATTGACATTATGTGCGTCATGTTTAGTTAAGTCCTTATTTGCCTTATCTGTGTCCAGTATAAACTGTATAACTCGGTGACATACCTGTCATTTCATCTTGCATTGCATATTTAAATTGGGACTACAAACGTATTTCGGGAGATCCCCATGTACTGCATATTTAAATTGGGACTACGGACGTATTCCGGGAGATCCCCCTGTACTGCATATTTAAATTGGGACTACGGACGTATTCCGAAAGATCCCCCAGTATAGCATATTTACTTTGGGACTACGGACGTATTCCGGGAGATCCCCTATGTACTGCATATTCATTTGATACTACGGGACGATATCCCGAGAGATTTTCCACTATGTTTACCTTGTTCTGAGCCGAGGGCTCCCTTTTTAACCTTGTTATCGTAAATTTTACTTATATATTTTACTGTTTAAATTACTATATTTACTCTGGTAGGGCCTTAACCTGACCTCGTCACTACTTGACCGAGGTTAGGCTTGGCACTTACTAGGTACCATTGTGGTGTACTCATGCCCTTTCCTGCACATGTTTTTCGTGTGCAGATCCAGGTACGAGCTATAAGCCTTGGGATTAGCACGTGCTGCTGATTCTAGGAGACTTCAAGGTATTTCTGCTTGCGTCCGCAAATATTCGGAGTCCCCTTCTATTCCCTCGTCTAGAGATTTTTCTTTATTATCTTCAGACTTTTGTATAGAGCTACATAGATTATAGCAGCTTGTGACTTAGCGATATTCCGGGTCTTGGGAAATTATTTTGTATATGCCGAGTGGTACTATTCTTGGATATTTATAATATGTTGTTTATCTTTAAAATATTGTGTTTCTTTATATTTTTAGCAATAATAGGCTTACATAGTCGTAAAGACTAGGTGCCATCACGACACTTTACGGAGGGATAATTTGGGGTCGTGACATATAAACAGATAAGTAATTTTACTATTTTGTCATAAATTTACTGATATTCTTAATAATTGCTATTTTTGCATTATTTGCCATAAGCAAATGAACTTTTATTTTATACCAACTCAAATATTTCTATCTATAAAGTTGAAATAATATTTTATCTTTAAATTCGAAATCAAATTATTTTCTATATAAGAAAATATTTGAAGTATTTTATATATATAGACTACCATATTAGGAAGAAACTACTCTTCAATTTGAATTTATAATTTTGTTTTTTATTTTAGAATAATTTTAAAACTCTAAATTATTTAATTCAAAGAGAGTAACTAATTATTAACAACACATAATGCATAATTTAAATTTTTTAAAATTTAAATTCAAAAAGAAAACTAATTATTAACTAACCTAATTAACTTTGTCATAAATTGCCAAGTGACATATTATGAGGTTGTCACTTGGCTTAATATGGGGTTTTTTTCCTCTATTTTTAATAATATATAGATATAGATTCTACTACAACTCTTCATCCTAACGTGTCTATTTTCAGTTATGTCCTTCCATTATAAGTTCTTGTCAAAATTAATACAAATAGTTAAGGGTATAAAAGTCAATTAATGTTTTAAGGATATTTTAGTCACTCAACATTTAACACAAAATATTCGTACTTTTATAATAATATAGATATAGATATAGATAGATATAAATATAGATTTTTGTTATCAAATAATGTTTTATCATCTGCAACCTTCTTCCGTTGTGAATCGACTTTCTTTTTTTTCCATTTACCTATAGCTGAAATTTGAAATTCAAACAAAAAAGACAAAAAATAGAAATTAAGTACGAGGTACTGTAAATCAAGGCTGATTTCGTCATTTACGAACACATGCTTTCAACAATTTGACCAAAAGCCCACGTGGCCATACTTTAATAGATGTGCTTGGTGAATTACACATTTGTCTTTGACGTTGCGACTTTTTCTTCTTATGAAGGGTCTTATGTAGGGCTGTGTACGGATCGAATCCGATCAGATTTAGCATTTTTTGAATTTTGGATTTTATAAAATGCAATTCAAATTCAATATGAATTAACGTTGGGATCGAATCGAATTTTAAAGTTTGGATCGAATAAATATTTTGGATTATCGAATCGGATTATCCGCATTATTATAGCTTATTGCCAATCATACTCACCCTTTCTTAATGCTCTATGTATCTTGCCACGATATTGGTGCTTATCAATTAAAATAAGAATGAATTAAGTCTTGCTCTTGACAAGGTGGGTTGCTCTGATGGTAAGCACCCTCCACTTCCAACCAAGAGGTTGTGAGTTCGAGTCACCCCAAGAGCAAGGTGGGGAGTTCTTGGAGGGAAGGATGCCGAGGGTCATTTGGAAACAGCCTCTCTACCCCAGGGTAGGGGTAAGGTCTGCGTACACACTACCCTCCCCAGACCCCACTAGTGGGATTATACTGGGTTGTTGTTGTTGTTGTTGTTAGTCTTGCTCTTGCTATAGCATATGCCGCCAACTAACATAGGAATTTTCAAAGACTAGGAATTTCCAAAGATATTTCAAATGCTGCTTAATGATTCGAGCAGTAAGATTGCTAGTTAGAACATAAGTTAAAGAGAAAACACAATCTGATTAATAAGGATTTGGACTCTTGGAGAAGAGAAGCAGAAGGCAGAAGGCGGAACAGAGAAATGTGAGAGAGATATTGATATAACTTAAGTGGGCTGTCTGAAAAATAAAATAAGAAAGAAGCCTAACCTTAAAATTTTAGTTATTATTTATATAGGTCTATATAATTTCGGATTTCGGGCCGGATCAGATTAAAATTATATCAATCCGAATTCAATACGGATATCCGAAATTTTATAAAATATAATCCACATCCAATCCAAATATCCGAAATCCGAAAATTTAAAATTGAGTGGATCAGTTCGGATTTCGAATATCTGATCCAAATGCACAGCCCTAGTCTTATGTGTAATTTCAGAAGGTTTGATTTATTCTTCTATTGCGGTTTATAATTTACCAATTTTTTTTTTGGTAAGAGGGGAATTCCGCAACCGTTGGGTGAGCACTTTATGCGCACTGGGTAAACCTTCCCTGTGTAATTACCTGCAAACCACACAGAGTATGTAAACCGCACTAGACAATCCCTGTACGACAGCTCAACCCAGAAGACATTGATGGAGGAATCGATCACAGATCATCCGTATGGATGAGCGCCCTCCTAGGTCACCCGTATAATTTACCAATTGCTATCAAGTTTTTGCCATATTTTTATTTTTAGTTTTTTACGTTTGCTATCTTTTATCTGCTTTTGCTTTTGAGTGATTAGCCTATGTATTTATTTTTGCTATCCTTTCCCCAATTTGAAGGCTTTGTTGTTGCATGTTGGTTTTTTTTAGAATTAATATTATTTTGTATTTTCTGAAAAATATATTTATAGCCGTTTTAAAAAATAATAATCGATATATATATAAATATAAATATATAATAAACATATAATATATACTTTTTAATTAGCGTATATAATTAGTTTCAGACGACAAAT
This sequence comes from Nicotiana otophora, assembly GCA_000715115.1. Lineage (NCBI taxonomy): Eukaryota > Viridiplantae > Streptophyta > Magnoliopsida > Solanales > Solanaceae > Nicotiana > Nicotiana otophora. The sequence continues at coordinate 7,440 of AWOL01S0067065.1, forward strand.
CAATTTTATATTTTATCCTATTTTTTGCCCTTGAATTTCTAATGCTGTGAATACACTAAAAGTATGTATATATAATTTTGATGTATAAAGAGATTAATTTATATACAAGCATCAATATTGTCACGACCCAATTTTTCTTCTGTGTGACGTCGTGACGGCACCTAGTCTCTACAACTAGGTAAGCCTAACATCTTACGGAATAATGAGTACACCACACGATAGTGCGGCTGATAAGGTGCACCTGGACCTGCACACGAAAAATATGTGCAGAGAGTAGCATGAGTACACCACAATCGGTACCCAGTAAGTGCCAAGCCTAACCTCGGTCGAGTAGTGACGAGGTCAGGTTAGGGCCCTACTGGTAAATATATAATAAAACAATATAGAGTGTAATACCGCAATAAAATAAAGGCTAAAATTTAACAACAATGAAATCATAAAAGGTAACAGCTCAGTACACAGAAACATAACAGGGGATCTTTCAAGATACCATCTCGTAATCCCAAACGTAAATGTGCAGGGGGATCTCCTGAAATACCGTTCCGTAGTCCCAAAATAAATATGTAATATAGGGGGATCTCCCGCAATACCGTTCCGTAGTCCCAAAGTAAATATACAGTACATGGGGATCTCCCGGAATACCGTTCCGTAGTGCCAAAGTAAATATGCAGCGCGAATGATAGAAATACAACTATATCACGAAATTCTTACAATTTAGACTAAGTACCAGTCAGGGAAGAAGCAGAAAATTCATTAAGCATACTGCACATAATTCGCATAAACAATTAAGACACGTAGACATGTTGTATTAGACTAAACATGATAGCTACACATATTGGAATAAATCAATTAAGAATGAAAATAGATTAGTACTCATTAAAATGGTATAACTCAAAATAACAGAAAAATATATTGCTACTCGGTAAGAAGATCGGGTTTTACCACAACTAGCTCGTGTACGTACTCGTCACCTCACGTATACGGCGCTCACATAGCACATTAGTTCCAAATCTTAAGGAAATTTTCCCCACACGAAGTTAGACAAGCCACTTACCTCGAACCAAGCTCAATCAATCGGTCACAATGCCTTTCCCACGAATATCCGGCTCTGAATGGTCCAAATCTAGCCAAAAGCAATTACATATCATAAATACAATAATAATAGATTCATCTAATTAACGAAATCAAAATTTTAACGAAAATTCCGAAATTAACTCAAAATTTGTCCATGGGGCCCATGTCTCGGAATCGGATAAAAATCATAAAATACAAAAGCCCGTTCACTCATGAGTCTAACCATATCAAATTTACTAAAATCCGACACAAAATGGTCCTCCAAATCCACAAATCAAACTTCCAAATCCCTAGCCTCTAATTCCCAATTTCCACATTAAATACACACTAACTAGGTGGAAAAATACATGGGGAAACAAGATTATTGATAAAAAATAAGCACAATGGACTTACCTCAAGAAATCTATCGAAAATGCTCTCAAATATCGCCCTAAACCGAGTTGCAAAGTCCAAAAATGACAAAAATCGCAAAGCCCTTTGGTTTTAACCACTGCCCAGGTATTTCCGCACCTGCGGAGCCTGGGCTCGCACCTGCGGGTGCGCTTGTGCGGCAAACTGTGCGCATATGCACAAATCACAAACCCCCTCTGCTTTTGCACCTGAGATGAAAGGGTTGCACTTGCGCGTGCACGCCTGCTGAAATCCCTTCCGCTTCTGCGGACATTGCACACTTGCGATGACCCTGACGTATTTGTAGGCATCGCAGATGCGGAATTCACCTCGCACCTGCGACCCCTGGCACTCCTCCATTTTTCTGCTACTGCGCTTGCTTCTCCGCACGTGCGATCATGCACCTGCGGTCTCTCCACCGCACGTGCGAAAATGACAGATGCCTGAAGACTTCAGCAGCAACTCAAATCCAACTTTTGATCCGTCAAGCACTCAAAACTCACCTGAGGCCCCCGGGACCTCAACTAAACATACCAACCAATCCTAAAATACCATACTAACTTAGTCGAGCCCACATATCACATCAACTAATGCTAAAATCACGAATCACCCTCCAATGCAAACTTAAAGAACTTGAAACTTCAAATTTCTACAAGTGATGCCGAAACCTATCAAACCACGTCCGAATGACCCCAAATTTTACACACAGGTCATATTCAACATTACGGACCTACTCAAACTTCCGAAATTGTAATCCGACCCCGATATCAAAATTTTCACTACCGGTCCAAAACTCCAGAAATTCAATTTTTCGCTAATTTAAGCCTAAATAAGCTACGGATCTCTAAAACGCAATCCGGATACGCCCCTAAGTCCAAAATTACCTAACGGAGATAACGGAACCGGTGGAATTCCATTCCGGAACCGTCTTCATACAGTTCCTACTACGGTCCAAATTCTAAGACTTAAGCTCTCATTTAGTGAATAAATGTCCCAAAACACTCCGAAACTCAAAACCAATCATCCCGGCAAGTCACAATAGCAGAAATAGATATGGGGAAAGCAGTTAATAGGGGTTCGGGACACTAACTATCAAAATGACCGACCGGGTCGTTACATCCTCCCCCTCCTAAAATAATCATTCATCCTCGAATGAGCATAGAGACATACCTGAAGTGGTGAAAAGATGGGGATAACGGCTGCGCATATCCTGCTCAGTCTCCCAAGTCGCCTCCTCGACCGGCCGTCCCCTCCAATGAACCTTCACGGAAGCAATGTTCTTTGATCTTAGCTTTCTGACCTGCCTGTCTAAAATAGCCACTGGCTCCTCAACATAGGATAGATCTTTGTCCAATTGAACTGAGCTGAAATTCAACACATGAGACGGATCAGCGTGATACTTTCGGAGTATAGAAATATGGAATATCGGATAAACTCCTGCTAGACTGGGAGGCAAGGCAAGCTCATAATCAACCTCCCCAACTTGACGCAACACCTCAAATGGACCATGAACCTTGGGCTCAGCTTGCCCTTCTTTCCAAACCTCATAATGCCCCGGATCAAGGCTCGCTCTCCAACCATGAATGCCACATCGCGAACCTTCCGGTCCACATAACTCTTCTGTCTGGACTGGGTTGTGCGAAGTCTATCTTGAATCACCTTCACTTTTTCCAAGGCATCCTGAACCAAGTCCGTACCCAATAATCTGACCTCACCGGGTTCGCACCAACCCACTGGGGACCGACAGCGCCTACTGTACAGAGCCTCATACGGTGCCATCTGAATGCTGGACTGATAATTGTTATTGTAAGCAAACCCCTCAAGTGGCAAGAACTATTCCCAAGCACCCCCAAAATCTAACACTCACACACGAAGCATATCTTCTAATATCTGAATAGTGTGCTCGGACTGCCCGTTCGTCTAAGGGTGGAATGTTATGCTCAACTCAACCCTAGTACCCAACTCATGCTGTACAACTCTCCATAACCATGATGTAAACTGCGTACCCCGGTCAGAGATAATAGATATTGGTACGCCATGAAGCATGATGATCTCACAGATGTAGATTCGAGCTAGCTGCTCGGAAGAATAGGTAGTCATCACAGGAATGAAATGAGCCGACTTGGTCAGCCTATCCACAATCACCCAAACTGCATCAAACCTCCGCTGAGTCTGTGGGAGTCCAATAACGAAATTCAGTGATCCGCTCCCATTTCCACTCCGGAATCTCTAACTTCTGAAAATCCATCTGGTCGCTGATGCTCATATTTTACCTATTGGCAATTCATACATCGAGCCACATACTCTACTATGTTCTTTTTTATTGTCCTCCACCAGTAATGTTGTTTCAAGTCCTGATACATCTTTGCGGCACCCGGATAATTAGAGTACCGCGAACTGTGAGCCTCCTGGAGAATCAACTCATGCAAACCATCTACATTGGGCACATATAGCTTGTCATGCATCCTCAATGCACCATCATCTCCAATAGTGACCTCCTTAGCATCACCGTGCTGGACCGTGTCCTTAAGGACAAGCATATGGGGGTCATCATACTGACGCTCCCCGATACGATCATAAAGAGAAGACCGAGCGACCACACAAGCCAACACTCGACTCGGTTCAGAAATATCCAATCTCACAAACTTGTTGGCCAATGCCTGAACATCCAACGCCAATGGCCTCTCTGTTGCTGGTAGATATGCTAAACTCCCCAAACTCTCTGCCCGGCGACTCAAAGCTCGACCACCACATTGGCCTTCCCAAGGTGGTAAAAAATAGTGATATCATAATCCTTAAGTAGCTCTAACTACCCCCGCTGACGTAAGTTAAGATCTTTCTGCTTAAACAGATGCTGCAAACTCTGATGATCAGTGTAAATCTCACAAGGAACATCGTACAAATAATGCCGCCATATCTTCAAGGCATGAACAATAGCTGCTAACTCAAGGTCGTGGACAGGATAGTTCTTTTCGTGCACCTTCAGCTGTCTGGACGCGTAGGCAATCACCCTACAGTCTTGCATCAACACCTTGCCAAGACCAATCCGCGATGCATCACAATATACAGTATAAGACCCCGAACCTGTAGGTAGTACCAATACTAGGGATGTAGTCAAAACTGTCTTGAACTTCTGAAAGCTCTCCTCACATTCCTCTGTCCACCTGAACGGAGCACCCTTCTAGGTCAGCCTGGTCATAGATGATGCAATAGATGAGAATCCCTCTACAAAGCGACGGTAATACCCCGCCAAACCAAGAAAACTTCGGATCTCTATAGTTGAGGACGACCTGGGCCAATTCTGCACTGCTTTAGTCTTCTTCGAATCCACTTGGATCCCCTCACTCGATCCTATATGACCCAAGAATGCCACGGAGTCTAGCCAAAACTCACACTTTGAAAATTTTGCATATAACTTCATTTCTCTCAAGGTCTGAAGTGCAGTCCTCAGGTGTTGCTCATGATCCTCCCGACTCCGGGAGTATACCAGAATGTCATCAATAAACACAATTATGAATGAGTCAATATAAGGTCGGAACACACTGTGCATCAAGTGCATAAAAGCTGCTGGGCATTGGTCAGCCCAAAAGACATAACAAGAAACTCATAGTGACCATATTTGGTCCTGAAAGCAGTCTTCGGGATATCTGGCTCTCGAATCTTCAACTAATGATAACCTGAACGTAAGTCAATCTTGGAAAATACTCTGGCACCTTGTAACTGATCAAATAAGTCATCAATACGAGGTAATGGGTACCTGTTCTTCACTGTGACTTTATTCAACTGGCGATAATCAATACTCATCCGCATAGAACCATCATTCTTCTTCACAAATAAGACAGGAGCACCCCAAGGTGACACACTGGGCCTAATGAAGCCTTTATCAAGCAATTCTTGTAACTGCTCTTTCAACTCCTTCAATTCAGGAGGAGCCATACGATATGAAAGAATAGAGATGGGTTGAGTGCCCGACAACAAATCAATGTCAAACTCAATATCTTTGTCAGGCGGCATGCCCGGAAGATCAGCTGGAAACACATCTGGAAAGTCTCTCACTACTGGAACTGACTCAACTGTAGGGGTATCAATACTGACATCTCTCACATAAGCTAGGTATGCGTCACACCCCTTCTCAACCATTCGTTGAGCTTTAAGAAAAGAAATAACTCTGCTGGGAGTATACTCTAAGGTACCTCTCCACTCTAATCGCGGTAAACCTGGCATAGCCAACGTCACAGTTTTAGCGTGACAATCAAGAATAACATAATGGGGCGACAATCAGTCCATGCCCAAAATAAGATCAAAGTCCACCATGCTGAGCAATAATAAATCGGCTCTGGTCTTAAAACCACTAAGAGCAATCAAACACGACCAATACACGTGGTCCACAACAAGAGAATCTCCCACAGGAGTAGATACATAAATAGGGGAACTCAAAGAATCCCGAGATACGTCAAAATACGGGGCAAAATAAGATGCATAAGAATATGTAGAGCCCGGGTCAAATAATACCGACGTATCTCTACGACATACCGGAACAATACCTGTAATGACAGAATCAAAAGCAATTGCCTCTGTACGAGCAGGAAGTGCATAATATCTGGCCTGGCCTCCCCCTCTAGGGCGACCTCTACCTCCCCGACCTCCACCTCGAGCTGGTTGAGCAAGTGGGGTGGCGGCTGATGCTGTAATCATAGCCTAAGGACCCAGTGGAGCACGCTATGGCTGAAAAGTTTGTGGAGGTGCACCCCTCCTAATCCTGGGGCAATCCCTCACCATGTGGCGAGTGTCGCCACACTCAAAACAAGCTCTAGGAGGGCGTGGCTTCTCGGTCCAAGTCTGCTGGACTGGCCGCTAGGAACACCCCGTGCAGGAGGCACACTAGATACTGGCGGTGCATAATAAGGGTCCTAGGGTCTAGAAGGAGCTAGAACACTGCTGGAGGCTGGAAGAGCTGAATGAATGGGGCGGCTCACATAATACCATGGCGAACTGTTAGGGCACGAGCTCCAGAATAATAACCAGCCTCTCGAGACCTCTTGGCCTCCCTCTCCTCTCTATCCCGAGCAAACATTCCCTCGAATCTCCTGCCAATACCCACAACGTGCTGATAAGAAATATCCATCTCCAATTCCCTGTCCATACTACTCCAGGTGTTGGGATGGAAACCATCAATAAACCGTCAAACCTTCTCTCAAACTGTGGCAACTAAGGCCGGTGCATGTCGGACCAAATCACCGAAGCGAACTACATACTCTGACACAGTCATAGCACCCTAGAGCAGCTTCTCAAACTCCACGCACCATGAGTCCCTGAGGCTCTGAGGGACATACTCTCTCAAAAACATATTCGAGAACTGAGTCCATGTCAGTGAAGCTGCCTCAGCCGGACTACCCAACTCATAAGCACGCCACCACTGATAAGCTGCTCCTCTAAGCTGGAATGTGGTAAAAGAAACCCCGCTCGTCTCCTCTACGCCCGTAGTACGGAGAATACGATGACATTCCTCCAGAAAACCCTGATCATCATTTGTAGCCAATTTGCTGAAAGTAAGTGGGTGGTACTTCTTGTACCTCTCAAGTCTGAGCTGCTCCGCCTCAGAAGCTGCTGCCCTAACCTTGGGCTGAGTTGGAGCTACCGGCTGCATTGGTACAATCTCTGGAACCTGGTCGACCTAAACCCGCTGCTCTGGAGTACCGGCGACGGGAGTCTGTGCTCCTCCACCGGCCTGAGATATGGCAGGATCAAGTGGAATCAATCTAGCCTGAGCTAAGGTGCTGAACATGCTCAGAAACTGGGCTAGAGTCTCCTGGAAGGCTGGTGCAGCAACAAGTATCTCAGGTGTCTTCCCTCCAGCTTGAGCTACTGGGGGCTCCTCTGTAGCAACTCGCGCGGGTGCTTTGGCTGCACCACGTGGACGTCCTCGGCCTCTACCCTGGCCCCGACCTCTCGCGGATCTAGCAAGGGGCGCGGGTGCCTGTTCATCAGATCCGCTTGTATGTGTCCTCACCATCTGTGAGAGAATAAAATACAAAAATTTAGAATCTCTGAAGTCAACAATTTTCGTACAACAAAGAATCAAAGTAGTGAAATGTTTTTCTAACAGTTCCATAGCCTCCCGAAGATAAGTGCAGACGTCTCCGTACCGATCCTCGAGACTCTATTAAACCGGTTTGTGACTCACGACACCTACGAACCTAGAGCTCTGATACCAACTTGTCACGGCCCAATTTCCCCTCCATGTGACGTCGTGACGGTACCTAGTCTCTACAACTAGGTAAGCCTAACATCTTACGGAATAATGAAATAAAAATATAAATTTAACCAATTATTCAAAAATACACAACAAATCCCAAAACCCAGAAGATCGTGAATCACAAACTACAGAAGGAAAAATCTAGTGTCTCTATATATTAGAGTCTAACAAGGAAAAATACAGAAGACAATGGACATGAGAAAGAGTAGAAGGGGACTCCGAGGTCTGCGGATGCGGCAGATATACCTTGAAGTCTCCAAAGCTGTCCCGGCTCACTAATAGTACGGCCAATAAGGTGCACCTGGATCTGCACATGAAAAACATATGCAGAGAGTAGCATGAGTATACCACAATCGGTACCCAGTAAGTGTCAAGCCTAACCTCGGTCGAGTAGTGACGAGGTCAGGTCAGGGCCCTACTGGTAAATATATAATAAAACAATATAGAGTGTAATACCGCAATAAAATAAAGGCTGAAATTTAACAACAATAAAATCATAGAAGGTAACAACTCAGTACACAGAAACACAATAGGGGATCTCCTGAGATACCGTCTCGTAGTCCCAAAAGTAAATGTGTAGGGGGATCTCCCGGAATACCATTCCGTAGTCCCAAAATAAATGTGTAGGGGAATCTCCCGGAATACCGTTCGGTAGTCCCAAAGTAAATATGCAATATAGGGGGATCTCCCGGAATACCATTTCGTAGTCCCAAAGTAAATATGCAGTACATGAGGGATCTCCCAGAATACCGTTCTGTAGTTTCAAAGTAAATATGCAGTGCGAATGATAGAAATACAACTACATCACGAAATTCTTACAATTTAGACTAAGTACCAATCAGGGAAGAACCAGGAAATTCATTAAGCATGCTGCACATAATTCACATAAACAATTAAGACACGTAGACATGTTGTATTAGACTAAACATGATAGCTACACATATTGGAATAAATCAATTAAGAATGAAAACAGATTAGTACTCATTAAAATGGTATAACTCAAAATAACAGGAAAACATGTTGCTGCTCGGTAAGAAAATCGAGTTTTACCATAACTAGCCCGTGTACGTACTCGTCACCTCACGTACACGACGCTCAGATAGCACAATAGTTCCAAATCTTAAGGGGATTTTCCCCCACACGAAGTTAGGCAAGCCACTTACCTCGAACCAAGCTCAATCAATCGGTCACAATGCCGTTCCCACGAATATCCGGGTCTGAATAGCCCAAATATAGCAAACAATAATTACATATCATAAATATAACAATAATAGACTCATCTAATTAACGAAATCAACATTTTAACAAAAATTTCGAAATTAACTCAAAATTTGCCCGTGGGGCCCATATTTCGGAATCGGGTAAAAGTCATAAAATACAAAAGCCCGTTCACTCACGAGTCTAACCATATCAAATTTACTAAAATCCGACACCAAATGGTCCTCCAAATCCATAAATCAAACTTCCAAATCTCTAGCCTCCAATTCCAAATTTTCACCTTAAATACACACTAACTAGGTGGAAAAATACATGGGGAAATAAGATTATTGATAAAAAATAAGCACAATGGACTTACCTCAAGAAATCTCTCGAAAATGCTCTCAAACATCGCCCTAAACCGAGTTGCAAAGTCAAAAAATGACAAAAATCGCGAAGCCCTTTGGTTTTAACCACTGCCCAGGTATTTTTGCACCTACGGAGCCTGGGCTCGCACCTGCGGGGTGCGCTTGTACGGCAAAATGTGCGCATTTGCGCAAATCACTTACCACCTCTGCCTTCGCACCTGCGATGAAAGGGCCGCACCAGTGCGTGCGCGCCTGCGGAAATCCCTTCAGCTTCTGCGGACATTGCGCACCTGCGATGACCCTGAAGCATTTGCGGGCATTAGAGATGCGGAATTCACCTCGCATCTGCGACCCCTGATACTCCTCCATTTTTTCGCTTCTGTGCTTGCTTCTCCGCACGTGCGATCACGCACCTGCGGTCTCTTCACCGCAGATGCGGAAATGACAGATACCTGAAGACTTCAGCAGCAACTCAAATCCAACTTTTGATCCGTTAAGCACTCGAAACTCATCCGAGGCCCCCGGGACCTCAACCAAACATACCAATCAATCCTAAAATACCATACAAACTTAGAGCCCACATATCACATCAACTAACGCTAAAATCACGAATCACCCTCCAATTCAAACTTAAAGAACTTGAAACATCAAATTTCTACAACCGATGCCGAAACCTATCAAACCACGTCCGAATGACTCCCAAATTTTGCACACAAGTCATATTCACCATTACGGACCTACTCCAACTTCCGAAATCGGAATCCGACCCCGATATCAAAATTTTCATTACCGGTCCAAAACTCCCAAAATTCATTTTTCACCAATTCAAGCCTAAATAAGCTATAGACCTCTAAAATACAATTCGGACACACCCCTAAGTCCAAAATCACCTAACGGAGCTAACGGAACCGATAAAATTCTATTCCGAGACTGTCTTCACATAGTTCCGACTACGGTCCAAATTCTAAGACTTAAGCTCTCATTTTAGGACAATGTGTCCCAAAACACTCCGGAACTCAAAACCAATTATCCTAGCAAGTCACAATAGCAGAAATAGATATGTGGAAAGCAGTTAATAGGGGTTCGTGGCTCTAACTCTCAAAACGACCGGGCGGGTCGTTACAAATATGTTATTTAAAGTTATTACTTATAAATTTAGCAAAATGCTAATTACCAAAGAAAAAAAAATTAGCAATTTATTTCACCAAAGATAGAACCAAACATAAATGAAGCACCCGTTTGACTATAGATTTTGGGTACTTTTTTCCAAAACAAAAAATAAAAATATTGTTTGTTCAAAGAACTTGATCAATTTTTGAATTTGTTTTTTTCAAGTTCCCAAAAACTGATTTAGGGCAGTTTTTGAGTGAAATTTTTTCTTTCATTCACAAAACTTCAAGTTTTTTTTTCTACAAATAAAATTTATATCCAAACACAACTTCAACTCAAAAATTATTTTTCAACACAACTTTAAAAACTCTTTTATCAAGTTTTAATCAAATTTATGTCTAAATGCTAGCGAAATCATGAGCTAGAAGAACAAACACGTTAGGTAATTGTTTTTTCATGTATTAAAACTGTCGCGATTAGCTTGGAGAAATAATTAAGATATTCTTCAAATTGCCATGAACAATATGTTATAAAAAGATTTCGTGATTTTTACTACTCTAAATATATCTATATTTTTTAGATTATCAATTTATCTAGTAGTATTAATTTATCTTTTTGCATTCTTCTACTTTTGTCAAAAAGTAGGTTTCCAAATGTAGACCAATATTAAATTAAATTAAATTAGAAAAGAATACCTACCCAACCAAGCCCACTTGCAAAATTATCTTATTCTTATTAATCAAGAAAAAATGGAGCTTACAGATGCGGATAATAATAAGAATTAAAATACAAAACACTAGTATTAAATTTGGGCCATTCACACACATTTTGACGTACCAATGGCATTGTCTTTTGGACCCTTCTGAAAATTTTTCTGCTTTTAGACTAAGGTTGTCGGTGCCGTTAGTTTTTGCCGGCGATGGTCAGCATAATGAACGTTAGGAGTAGTAGTGAAGATGATTACATTAGAAGACATCATAGACATGATATTAGGGAAAATCAGTGTAGCTCTTCACTTGTAAAGCATATTAGAGCTCCTGTTCATCTTGTAAGTGATCCCAACTCAGTTTCTTGAAAAAAAAAGATTTGATTTTTATGTTTAGTTTAGCTTTGTTTGATAGCTCAATTTAGTTTATGGAAAAAAGTTTTGATTTTTATGCTTATTTGAGCTTTTCTTGTTAGCCCAATTTAGTTTATTGAAAAAAGATTTGATTTTTATGTTTATTTCAGCTTTTCTTGCTCAGATCTATATGTGATTGACCTGTTATTCAGGCTCTGATGGTTTAATTTTGTGCTTTATAATTGATTCATACTTATGTTTAGAATTGAGACATAGTTGTAGTATGCCATACTTTTGAAGCTTAGTTTAAATTGGTGTTGTTTGCAAAAAAGGTATTTCTAGTTAGGATTTGGCTTTCCATTGTAGACAAACAAGATAAGGAACTTTATTGATGGAATTGATATACTGAAAATTTTATAGTTTTTCCATTGCATAGATCATAAGAATTAAGAATGTTTTACTGTTTTGGTTTCTGTGGTTTACATGTGTCCTATTTGAACATGGATACTGGATGTACTGCATATGTTTTTTACTGGAATTTGGTATATTTGATAGGTTTGGTCATTAGTGAGAAGGTTTGATCAGCCACAAAGGTACAAACCGTTTGTTAGCAGGTGCATCGTGCAAGGGGACCTTGAAATTGGGAGTGTCAGAGAAGTGAATGTTAAGTCCGGACTCCCAGCTACCACAAGCAAGGAAAGGTTAGAGCTTCTAAATGACGAGGAGCACATCTTTGGGGTAAAGATTGTCGGTGGGGATCACAGGCTTAGGGTATGAATCTTTTATCTTCTCATTTGATATGTTAATCGACTTGTTAGATGCTTATTTATATGTGTGGACAACCTTTTTAAAAAGCGAATAAAAATTATATGTGCTGGAAACTTTATTGAGATAACATATTTTGAGCTTCTAATTGAAGTTCCATTTTCCTGAAAGAAGGAATACAGAATCTGATGTATTTGCACTGTTAGTAAACTATGTTACCCCAGCCATCTTGCATCATCGTCTTACTGCCATAAGTTTAACTATTTGTCCTTCATTGCTTTTTCTTGTTTGCTGAGGTGAGTGGTTCATGCTTTGCGTTTCTGTGAAAGATTTCAATGCTCTTGGATTCTTGCTACTTTTATCTAACCATCCCAAGTACTTTCTCAAGCTTGAGAGTTGAGAGCTTTTTTGAACTTGTCTTGAGTAAAGAGTCTGATCTTTTGTTAAGTTGCCTCTGTTAAAAAGGTTCAAAACCACATCGACAGTAAAATTTCTTTCAAGTACTTGAGATAAAAAAACCATGATCATTTCTCGAACTTGAACAAAAGCTGTCACAATGTGTCTGGTGGTGGGTTTTATGTCAAAGTTCAATTCGGAAGAAAGCTGAGAACTTTTCGGGTGAATTCTTGGTGTTCCTCTTAATTAAGACTTGAGTATATTCTCAGGCCTTTTGTGTTCGAATATCATATAGAAGCTGGTTGTTACCATTCTCTAGTTGAGAGGAGTAGGGTCTCTATGGTAGTGGTTTCAAAGTACCTTGTAGTTTGATCTCACTAACTGTGTTTTGTGTAGTATTTCCATGCGTGGTAAGAACGGTTGTTTCCTATGCTGTGTATGAAAGAAGTGTACTTGCAGATATGCAATGAGATATGGCACTGGATTTAAGATCATATACCTTAAACAAGAGTGCACTACTACCTTTATAATAATATACTAAGAATAAATTCATAAGAATGTTTCAGTAACTTCCCCTCTAGGAGAGTCTTATCATGAAACCCCAACAACTGACCTTCTATAAAGTCAATTTCTTAAGTTCTCTATTTATTCTGGACCTTTTCTTTTGATCTTTTAATTTTTTTTGTATGTGTTTCTTGGCTGTTCCACGTTGGATTCTTAAGCTCATTATTCAGATGTTCTGTGAACATCTTGGAATTAAAAACAAGAAAGGTAGGAAGTTGTCACAGGCCTTGCAGTAAATGGTATTCCATGTAGACTGGCAGCTGAATACTTCTTTAAATTTATAACTCCTTTCATACGGATTACAAATCTGAGCCAAAGATGAGAATCTAGAAAATCCCTTTATATTCGTCTCATCGTGTTTCTGTTTGTGAGGTTTTTTTTTTTTTTGGTGGGGGTGGGGGTAGTGGATGTTTCTGCTGCTGTCTTTCCACCCCTGGCTGTGTAAATTATGCTATATAGTTTCTATATGTATCATTCTCACTGGTACTGTGCTTGGGAATGGAACTGCTAAATATGTGGTATTTTATTGATCTGTCGAGTGTCTTGATGTTTCTTCACAAAACTTGCAGAACTACTCATCAATTATAACTGTTCATCCGGAGGTCATTGATGGAAGGCCTGGCACAATGGTAATCGAGTCATTTGTGGTGGATGTTCCAGATGGGAATACCAAGGATGAAACATGCTACTTTGTCGAGGCCCTCATCCGGTGTAACCTCAAATCACTAGCTGATGTGTCAGAACGCTTAGCTGTGCAGGGCCATATGGAGCCTATTGACAGAACGTAGTTTACACTTTCTGCATATGCGGCAGTCTGGACATCGATCATTTTGCTAGAGCGTACAGGGATTTGATTAGTAGACGAGTAGAGTGACTGGTTTTATGCTAGTCCCTTCTCGATCTCAGAAGTATATATACATATACATGCTTCCTTTTAATCGTCTATAAGGTCACCGCAGTTTGTAACATGCAACCGGTTTAATCTTGCAACTGGCTATTTCATAATGTAAAGAACCAGCTATAGTGTTTGTGGGCAGTGTGAATGTATTGAGCTTGGATTGTAAATATCTATGCTCATAAAAATGCTTCTTCTTGTTATAGGATCAAAACTGTGGTTATGACAAGCTCTATGCTTGTGTATCTTTGAGATTTGATGTGTTAACAAGTACTAGAAACAGTATTTAGTAAACTAAAAATAGTGTGCTTTTGCTTTTTGTTGTATACTACACTCTCCTTTATCCTTTCTGAATGTTATATTATCTCCTCCACATCACACTGTAATGCTGTATCTATCTTCCCTTGAGCCTAAGTTCTGAAGAATGGACCCCAATATTTGGCGGGCAAAGATACCCGATATATGTGATGGTACGAGGTAGCAGGCATTCACTGAAATTGTCTGGTGTCAGACTGCAAATTGGTCCGAATATTATTATTATGAAAAAATATCTAAAAAGAGATGCATATTGCTATTTAACAGTTCAACAACAACAAATTCAGTGTAATTCCACAGGTGGTGTCTGAGGAGTCTAATGTTGTAGGCACACCTTACCTCTATCTTGTGAAGGTAGAGAGGTTATTTCCGATAAGTCCTCGGCTCAAGGAACAATGAAAATAAAGTAGCGCACAGTAACAATAACAATGTAATAGGAGCAAATGACACAACATGTAATAATAAAGAAGCAATAATAAGAAAATACTGTTATTCAATAGTTCAAAGGCTCTAATTGACTAGAATTCTCTTTTCCCAATTCCTCCCAAAGGAGACAAAAAAAACTAAAATGATAAAGATATACTAATAACCTATACCATTTTCTGAAAAAGATACAAAAAGCAACCCATTCCCCCTTTATTTGGCTGAGATATATTGGCCAATATTAGACGATTTCAAATGGACAGAATATGGTATCAACTATAGTAGAGTCATTGAACTTTTGAAGTGGAGAATTAGTGATTTAGTGGGAACTAGCTTTAGTTGATGGGTGTGGCCACTGGCGTTGGGGGAATGGTTTGGCTTAAGAGCTTTATTCTTCATGTCAGCAATATCTTCTAGTTGCAAAAGCTTTTACGTAAAACCGTGAATCCATGCTTTAATGGGTAAGATAATAATACTATATTGAACTTTTGAAGTAGACATATATGGGTTGAGTATATAAAAAGCCAAAAAAAGAAAAATATTATTTTTAAAAAATAAAATCTACCTTATGATGGAGGTGTTAGGCTAGACTCCAACCTGTTCATTCCAAAAGATCATAATCACACGGAGGAGGACATACACTTTAGCCTCTATTACATGATAAGGTTGATTAAAACCAACCTTTGTAAAAACTGAGACTCTGAGAGAGGTTAATAGACAAAAGATTGAGTTCCCTAAGCCTAGGAAACTTAAAGAGTTTGTATGTAGGAATTACACATAGATATGTAACAAGGGACCAAAAACTACTATTACTACTACTGTTAGACTCCATTACTATAATGATATATGCTTTTTTCTTGTTTTGAACCTGAACCTGAAAAATATTAGGTGGTATTTTAATATGTCTAAATTTTGATGGACAGAGTTACTCGATACATGTGCTTGTTAAAAATAACAGATACCCTATAAAATTAATCGAGTTGTGCGCAAGTTTTCTGAACACTATACTTAAGAAAAACTAGAAGATGGTGGAGTCCGTTTTGCATAAAGTGAGCTGGCTAGTGTTCAATGCGACAAAGCCAGGGCACATGGTATTTAGCTGCCAACCAACAAGTGCAGTTATGACTCTTCACTTGATTTTTGTATTGGTTTTATTGATGCTATGGACAGAGATGGCTCAAGATTTAACATCTATCACTGTTTTGTGACAATGTGTGTGAAGTACAGTATTTATTTTTCTTTAAAAAAAATTAATTGTAAGTATATATTTAGAAAAGCCATGAATGCGGTGGGGGCAGTGTTAGAGATATTTTTACTAAGAAATGTCATCCGGCACAGTTTCACCCAAAAAAAAAAAAGTTCTTACATTTAAAATAATAATAATAATGCAACTTAAAATATTAGTGTGAGAGAGTAAGTACAATCTTAAAATTATCAAAATTTCATATCAGAACTTTCTTATAAGACGGATTGTAACAATAGGCCGACATTACTCAAGTAAAAGCTTGAATATGTTGCTGAGTTGCTGCACATACCTGTTATCAAAGGCTACACAGCCATTGGCTACGGACAGCACAAACTGGCCAAATACAACTATAGCATCTCTTTGTAAATATTCTTTGTAAAATTTGTACAATCTCTGGAACTGGATCCTGCCAAAATCTGTTCTGGTGTATGTAGTGACTTATATTTGCTAAAAAGTCGGCCAATCCTCCTACCCTTGAAGTGTGTGACCGTGCTAACTCTTTGACTTCTTTTTGGTCATTTTGGTGGAAAAGCGGTAACGTCGGAGAAGTAACGTAAAATTGTCTCATTATGATTTTTTTGGGTCATTTTGTTATTTTGGTTATATAGGTTATGAGTTCGAGCTATTAATTTTTGCATTAAAGTAGACTGCCTACATCACACCCCTTGATGTACGGTCTTTCCTCGGACCTTACGTGAATGCCAGATGATTCGTGTACCAGCTGCCTAATGGTCATTTAGGTGGAATACAAAAAATGCTAAGTAATTTTTTTTATATATGTGTAAGATTTTGTATGAAGAAATATTCTGTACTTTTCTTTTTAAATGGTAGGAGTCGCGCAAACCAATTCCCTGCTATCATAAATTATGACACAAGCTCGACCATTTGAGCCGATCTTAGACAGGACCCTCCAAAGTACGATGGNCCAACCTGTTCATTCCAAAAGATCATAATTACATGGAGGAGTACATACACCTTAGCCTCTATTACATGATGAAGGTTGATTGAAACCAACTTTTGTAAAAACTGAGACTCTGAGAGAGGTTAATAGACAAAAGATTGAGGGCCTCTTCCCTAAGCCTAAGAAACTTAGAAAGTTTGTTGTAGGAATTACACATAGATATGTAACAAGGGACCAAAAACTACTACTACTGCTACTATTAGACTCCGTTACTATAATGATATGGCGTTTCTTTCTTGTTTTGAAGCTGAACCTGAAAAATATTAGGTGATCTTTTAATATGTTTAAATTTTGATGGAAAGAATTACTTGATACAGGTGCTTGTAAAAAATAACAAATATTCTATAAAATTAATCGAGTTATGCGTAAGTTTTCTGAACACTATACTAGAAAAACTAGAAGATGGTGGAGTCCGTTTTGCATAAAGTGAGCTGGCTAGTGTTCAATGCGACAAAGCCAGGGCACATGGTATTTAGCTGCCAACCAACAAGTGCAGTTATGACTCTTCACTTGATTTTTGTATTGGTTTTATTGATGCTATGGACAGAGATGGCTCAAGATTTAACATCTATCACTGTTTTGTGACAATGTGTGTGAAGTACAGTATTTATTTTTCTTTAAAAAAAATTAATTGTAAGTATATATTTAGAAAAGCCATGAATGCGGTGGGGGCAGTGTTAGAGATATTTTTACTAAGAAATGTCATCCGGCACAGTTTCACCCAAAAAAAAAAAAGTTCTTACATTTAAAATAATAATAATAATGCAACTTAAAATATTAGTGTGAGAGAGTAAGTACAATCTTAAAATTATCAAAATTTCATATCAGAACTTTCTTATAAGACGGATTGTAACAATAGGCCGACATTACTCAAGTAAAAGCTTGAATATGTTGCTGAGTTGCTGCTAAGGGTGGCAACTGGGCCGGGCCCGGTCTTACTGCACATACCTGTTATCAAAGGCTACACAGCCATTGGCTACGGACAGCACAAACTGGCCAAATACAACTATAGCATCTCTTTGTAAATATTCTTTGTAAAATTTGTACAATCTCTGGAGCTGGATCCTGCCAAAATCTGTTCTGGTGTATGTAGTGGCTTATATTTGCTAAAAAGTCGGCCAATCTTCCTACCCTTGAAGTGTGTGACCCTGCTAACTCTTTGACTTCTTTTTGGTCATTTTGGTGGAAAAGAGGTAACGCCGGAACTAACGGTAAAATTATCTCATTATAGTTTTTTTGGGTCATTTTGTTATTTTGGTCATATAAGTTATGAGTTCGAGCTATTAATTCTTGCATTAGAGTAGACTGCCTACATCACACCTCTTGATGTGCAGTTTTTCCTCGGACCTTACGTGAATGCCAGATGATTCGTGTACCAGCTGCCTAATGGTCATTTAGGTGGAATACAAAAAATGCTAAGTAATTTTTTTTATATATGTGTAAGATTTTGTATGAAGAAATATTCTGTACTTTTCTTTTTAAATGGTAGGAGTCGCGCAAACCAATTCCCTGCTATCATAAATTATGACACAAGCTCGACCATTTGAGCCGATCTTAGACAGGACCCTCCAAAGTACGATGGAGGTCATCAATTAGGCTATGACCTTACTAATCGCCCATTGACCCATCTTGGTAAGTGAGTTATTCCATACTTCTGCTCTAATAAAATATACTTAAGTATGTAGTGAAATAATTAAAATATTGAGACGCCACTATTATTAAAAAAAAAGCACTATACATCCGCCATTGTTACAAATCATTGATTTGTGAACCATGCAGTAAGTGACCCTGAATACTATCCGTTAGTAATAAATTGTAGAAACACTATACTCTCCCCGTTTTTATTCACGTTAACTTATTTTTTTTTTCGTGTAAAAAAAAAAGACTATTTTTCTGTATTCATACAAAATATATATATTTTATTTTAAATTTAAAAATAATCTCTTTTCTTGAATTCTATGACCAGTTAAATGGATTTACGTGTTTATATAAATTGAAATAGTATATGTAGCTCATGACGGTGCCTTTCTTTAGTCTTTTTTGCCACACCTCCCTGTCGTTTACCGTTGCTTCGCTTATCTGCCTTTCTCAGTAGTCTTAATAAAACTTACACTCATAAATTGTGTGAACTCTTCTCTCTTCCTTTTTTCTTCTTCTTCAATACAATACCAGACACTTACTTGTAGACAAACCTCTGCTTTCCCATTCTCCATTCTCCAGGTATAATTCCCAATTTCAACTTCTTTTGTTTTTTTCTCTCTCATTTTGTTAGTTTCTGCTTGTTTACTTTCCAGTTCCTATTTTTCTACTGTTAATTTATATTATATACTAACTATTTCTCGACTTTAGATTGGGTTTTCCTGCATTTAACAAGATCCTTTATTTGGAGTTATCTTTTTGGAATTTCTACTGCATTTTTTGTTAGTTTCTGCTTGTTTCATTTACATTTTCAGTAGAAATTTGCTTTCTTTCTTCTTAACAATATAAAGTTCTGAACTTTCAACTCGGTTTTCATGTATATTGAATAAGATCTGTATATTTGGAGTTTTTTCTTTTTAATTTTCACTGTATTTTACCTTAATTTAGTTGAGATTGCTCAAGCTTTTCTTTCTTTCCTGGTTTTGCATTGTTGAGCACGTTTTCTTGGAGCTTTCCCCCCCC
>AWOL01S0067070.1:7159-25558 GCA_000715115.1 Nicotiana otophora
CATTTAGACGGGGTCCCGAGTGGCTCGGGTGAGTTTCGAACCACCCGGAGCTAAGTTGGAAAAACCAGATTTTTCTAGTTCTGGTTTCCTTCTTCGTGAACGCGGAAGGACTCTCGTTGGAAAATGTTCTTCACGTTCGTGGGTGGGGGGTCGCGTTCGCGAAGCATGGGATTCTAGGCCTACGCATTCGCGAAGGCCGTATCGCATTTGCAAAGAAGGACGGGCCTGGGAGGGGGTCAGTACACTTTACCGTTCGCGAGGGAGTGCACGCGTTCACGAAGGGAAGGCCAAGTAAGACCCCTGTCGCGTTCGCGAAGGGCATTTTTAAGGCCTGTGGAAATTGGCCTTCGCGAACGCGAGGCAACTATCGCGTTCGCGAAGAAGGGGTCAGCAGAGTTGGGCAGAATGCCTTAAAAACGGGGCTCAGCCATTTTTGAGCCCATTTCTTCCATTCTTGGGCGATTTTGGAGCTTTTTGAGAGGGGTATTCAACTAACAACTTGGAGGTAAGTTAATTCTACCTATTGTGAGTTAAATGCATAGATTATGAGTAGATTATAACATGTAAATTATGGAAATCAAGGGTTTAGATGAAAAATCTAGGTTTTGACAAAACAAATGAGATTTTAATCACGTAAATGGTTATGGAATGAGATGAAAATTGTATATTTGAGTTCTTGAGATTATGGAAAACGATTTCCTCCGAAAATTTCTGGAATTCGAGCACGTGGGCCTAGTGTAAATTTTAGGAATTTTACCAATTTGGATTGGGAATTAATCTAATAATCTAATTTCGAATTGTTGAGCATGTATTAATAAATTATATAACAGTTGGCTAGTTTCGGATTTTTCGACACCAAATTGAGGCTTTAACGCGAAGTTGTGATCGGGAAGTGAACTTTGAGATGAGGTAAGTGTCTTGTCTAACCTTGTAAGAGAGAATTTATTCCACAGGTGTTTCAAATAAATAATTTACCCCGTAGATACTATTATTCTATTGTCCGTGTAGTGTTTAGGACCCAATTCATGAGTTATTTGGAATTATTGCATTATACTTGTTAATTTAAAAATGTCTAAATCATATTAGTAATTGTTGGAAAAATTGTGGAAGTTTGCTTATGAAATTAGTATTATTGTTATATAAAAACCTCTGTAATATCCAAGTCAAATGCTTATAAAACATTCTCCTCTTCTTGTGGAGCGGGCCGAACGCCTCGGCAGTAGATAGATGCATATATGGTTCGTGCCACACGACCCTTGGTAGTGTACACATTATTCTGGATCGGGTCGTATGACCTCAGCAGAAATCGTACTTAATAATAAAAATTATTCGGTGCTTTGATATTTATTTTATTGCAGCTTGTGAAGGTAAATGATTATTTGGAAATTTATCAAATTGTAAAGAATTATTTGTTTCTCCCTACTAAGGAGAATTTATTATTGATCACATAAATTGTGTTTATTTAAATATTTCTATCTTAATACTATTGACCTATAGTGAGTGTCAAAGTCGACCTCTCGTCACTACTTCTTCGAGATTATACTTGATACTTACTGGGTATACGTTGTTTACGTACTCATGATACACTTGCTGTACTTTTTGTGCAGGATTTGAGACAGGTACTAGTGAAGGACCTATCATCACATACCCACGTCATCCCGAGGCATAGTGGTGAGCTGCCTTTCTGAGCCGTTCTGCAGCTACCAGTGTCTCTTCTTATATTTATATTCTGTCTATTTCATTTCAGACAGTATTTGGAGTTTTGTATAAATCTACTAGATGCTCATGCACTTGTGACACCGGGTCTTGGCACACACATTAGTAGAAGTTGGTATTTTATTATTTTCTTGGAATAAAAGTTTAACCAATGTACGTTTGACTTATGAGTTGGCTTGCCTAGCTATAGTGTTGGGCGCCGTCACGACCTATAGGTAAAATTGAGTCGTGACAATCTTAGAGGCTTTGTAGACAGAGGTTCATTTTGTACAGTATGTCAGAGGCCTTGACGGCCCATATGTATTCATGTTTTAAGAAAAATGATTCAGTGATACAAAGTGTTGCCCACTTATAGTTATACATTATGAGTTGTGGCCATGTTGGCCAATGATAGTTATAGAAGAAAGAAAATGAGTTACACAATGGTTCGCTCGGGCCAGCATGCCACCGGGTGCCAGCCTCACCTCCCCAGGTTCGAGGCGTGACAGCGACGACCAAGCAGCTCTACCTTGAATCCTTGCGATCAACATACTAACTCTTCCCGAGTCCGATATCTCCAATACCTGGCTCTGTAAAAAAATGTGCATAAGTGTAGTATGAGTACACTACAGTCGGTACCTAGTAAGTATCAAGACTAACCTCGGTGGAGTAGTGACGAGGTACAGTCAAGACACTCACAAGTCTATTAACATAAGCAATATAGTATACAAAAATAATGGAGAATAAATGGTAGTGATAGCAAGAACAATCAACTAGTGATGTAAACAACAAGGCACCAAGAACATCATAATTATTACTCAAACGAGTAAGAAACACAAGTACAACCAATTAAACAAGTCCTTCAAATATAAATCTTTCACATATAATTCTTTCAAATAAATACTTTCCGAATATATTTCTTTCGAATAAATATCCTTTGAATATAAAGCTCTTTCAAATAAAAATCTTGCAAATATTTTCCTTTCAAATAAATATCTTTTGAGTATAAATCTCTTTCAAATAAATATCTTTTGAATATATTTCTTTCAAATAAATATCTTTTGAATATATTTCTTTCAAATAAATATCTTTTGAATATAATTCCTTCGAATAAAAGCCACTCTGTGACACCTCGTTTCATAATCATAAAATACGGGTCTCAATCCACTTTCATATTTTCACTGAACCTCGTGCCCATATTTCTGTCAACACCGCACGAACAACTCACGTGTCAATAATAAAAATCATTATATTTTCCCGGCACCTCGTGCCCACATTTCATATCACATCTGCACGCACTGTTCACGTGCCAATAACATAATTATTATATTTTCCTGGCACCTCGTGCCCACATTTCATATCACATCTGCACGGATAGGTTACGTTCCAATAACATAATCATTATATTTTTCTGACACCTCGTGCCCACATTTCATATCACATCTGCACGCACTGTTCACGTGCCAATAACATAATTATTATATTTTCCTGGCACCTCGTGCCCACATTTCATATCACATCTGCACGGATAGGTTACGTTCCAATAACATAATCATTATATTTTCCTGACACCTCGTGCCCACATTTTATATCACATCTGCACGGACAGTTCACGTGCCAATAACATAATTCGCCCGGCAATAACCACAGGCTCACAATTTTAACATGAATCAGACTATTATCAAGTTACCAACAACAAGACAAGTTGCACAAGAGATAAAAATAAACACCAGGAAAAATCTCAACATCATATAAAAATCATCAACAAAATAATCCAACATCATCATGTATCATCCCTGACAATAGGCACCCTTATCTCTCCTATAGCCACCCGTATCACTTTATAATAATATCCACACTTATCCCTCCGCCCTGACAATATCAATAGCCACCCTTATCGTTCATGTAGCCACCCTTGTCGCTCCTATTAATAGCCACCATTTTCACTCATCCCAGATAATATCTCAACACACATAACCACAGTGAAATGCCACCCTTATACCCACGTAAGTCAACAATAGAATGTCACCCTTATGCCCTCATAATAATAACTCAAATCACACAACAATTTACTCGGAATATTATCACAACAACACAATATAGCAATTCATATCACAATTTGCCCTTAGGCCACAACCAATTCTTAAGATACAACAAATTCACTTAAATTCACAACAAGTAGCCCAAGGCTCCATACAAGGTACACAAAACCTCAAGAACAACAACAACAACATAGATGAAAAAAATAACTCAGTATAGGGCAATACCCTCATTAATCCAAATTCTTGATAATTATATTAACGCCTCAATTTAAACTTATTTAAATAATTATTTACAGATGGAAAATCCATAATATAATTATTTCCAAGAAATATCAAATCAACAAACTCACGGAATTCATATAACAATTCAAGTGACAATCACACCAAATTATCATATAAAAACAAATTCGACAAACAAGAATTGAGGCATGGCAAATATAGGATTTAATAAATGCCAACAATTATCCAGTTTACTACACAAAAATGCCTAAGACTTTAACCCAATAATTTTTGCACATATAAGCCCGAGTACGTACTCGTCACCTCGCGTACACGGCTTTTCACATTTCACAAATGGCACATAAGGCTCGATGTCTAAGGGGTAATTTCCCCACTAAAGGTTAGGCAATATACTTACCTTTTTGAAGTTAGGCCGATATTCTAAAGTAGATTTCTCACGTGAATTGACCTCCGGACGGCTCCAATCTTTCTTGAGCTTTCCTTACATTACTACGAGGTTCCGAAAATCCTATCAAATTCAATCTATTTAGAAACATAACAAAAGTGAACCATAATTAGGAAGATATTTGTGGGTTCACCTCATTTAAGCATTTCATCAAATACTAAGTGTGAAAATTTGATTACAAGGTTCTTCCATAAGATTTCCTTCACTCCACAACCCACTCTTTGCCCATTTGAGCTCAACAATCTTCTCACAAACCTTATTGGTACATGCATGTATAAATAATACTCTGATACCCAAGAATAATACTCTTGATCACCCATCTTCTATCCAAACTCGAAATTGAAGACTAAGGTTAGAACCTTACCTCTTGGGTGAAGATCTTGTGAGCTTTCTTGTTGAATATTTGAAGGCTTGAGAAAGATTTTGATGAACAATTAGCTTAGGAATTTCTCCTCTCATTTAGGGCACTTCATCTCTCTAAACATATCAAATATTCCCTTCAAAATCGGTCTCTTCTGTCTATTTAACGAGACAGGGTCGGGTTATAAAGATAGAAGAATGGACCCTCCAAATTTCGGACCGGGCTACAGACCAGGCTAGGCCCGCTCTGTAGCGAGCTACATACCGGGTTTCTCGAGATCTGTAGCGAGCTAAATACCAGGCTTTGCACGCTCTATAGCGAGATAAATACCAGGCTTCGCGAGGGATATAGCACGGTCTAGCGCGCTACATACTTGGCTTCACGAGGTTAAAATGATTCAACTCCCCAATGCACTGTTCGACCCAAAAACTCTAAAACTACAATACATTAGCCTACCTTGGCACCACGAAACCTTAAATTTCTGGGCGAACATTTACTGGGAATTACACATGTGGTATGGACTACATCTTTCAGTATGTTCATTATTCATTATGTGGTGCTTATAGATTGGTTTAAAGCCATGTAGGGGCAGACACATTCTACTAATGACGATATATGATTAAAGTATTGTGGAATTTCCTGTGAGGTGCCATTTTGTTCATTCTGGGTCTCATGGTAACAAAGTTAAGTACATTTGCTACAGGGACAAAAGTTCTAAGGTAGAGCTGAGATGCCCTTTGTATAGGCCATAATACGTCCCTAGGAAATTTATCGTAATATGGCATTGAGGAAAGAGTCGGTCGAGCTTGCCCAAGATGCATCAAAGTCACTGGAAGAGGTGCCGACATGAGTCGTAGTCGAAATATCGACAGGGGTTGTAGTCGAAATGGTCAACAAAGGTCGAGGTCGAGATTGATTACTGACGATAAGACTTGTAACGGCTAATTTGTCAGAATAGGATATTAAGAGGCAATATTCTAGGGGATATTCCCTTTATTTGTCCTATTAGGGTTTTCTAGGAAAAGGTCCCATATATATAGAAAGAAGAGACAATGATAGGGTCATGTAATATTAATTTTGATCAGAACACTTTTGAGAATAAGATTCTCTCTCATAAAAATACAAATATTACCTTTTGATAAAGCTTCTTGTTCATATTATACCCTACCTTTCCACTAGATCCGAGGATTGTTCATGTGAATCTTGGACCTTTATGTCACTCATCATTGTCAGGAGAAATATTCGTCTAATCCATACGCTTTTGGGTAAATCATTTTCTGTAACGACCCGACCGGTTGTTTTGAGATCTATCACGTCATTTAGCGGTTTGAGACCCTGAGCAGCTTCACTGGAGGTATTATGACTTATGGGTATGGTCAAAATTTAATTTTGGGAAGTTCGGTGTTGATTTGGAAATAAAATTCTAATTTCAGAAGCTTTAAGTTGGAGAAATTGACTAAAGTGTGATTTTCTAGTAGACGACCTCGGAATCGGGATTTGAAGGTTCCAACAGGTTTGTATGATGATGTTGGACTTAGACTTATGTCTGGATCGGGTTTTGGATGACCCAGGAGCTTTTTGGCACCTATTGTGGAAGGTTGACATTTTGGAACAAGTTCATAAATTTGAGTTGAAGTGAATTTCAATGATATCGACGTCTTTTTGGGATTCCGAGTCTGGGAATAGCTCCGTATAGTGATTCTGGTATTGGGAGAGCGTCCGGGAGTGGATTCGGAGGTCCGTAGGTCATTTTGGGGTTATTTGGCGGAAGTTAGAAATTGGAAGGTTTTTGAGAAGTTTGACCGGGAGTGGACTTTTTGATATCGGGGTCAAATTCCAATTCTGGAAGTTGGAATAGGTCTGTAATGTCGAATGTGACTTGTTTGCAAAATTTGAGGTCAATCGGACGTGATTTGATAGGTTTCGGCATCGAATGTAGAAGTTTGAAGTTCTAAAATTCATTAAGCTTGAATAGCGGTGCGATTCATGATTTCGATGTTGTTTGATATTATTTTAGGCCTCGAGCAGGTACGTGTTATGTTATGGGACTGATTTATGTGATTAAACGGGGTCCTGGGGGCCTTGGGTGTGTTTCGGGGTGGTTCCGGACCAAATTGGAGTTGTTTTGGACTGTTGTTGTTGGTATCTGGTTTACTTCTTCGCGAACGCGAAGGAAGTCCCGCATTCGCGAAGAGGACTTTATGGGGCTATTGGATTAGGCCTTCACGAACGCGAGCCAGTAGACGCGAATGCGAGGCAAGAGCTGGCAAGCCTTCGCGAACGCGACCAAGGAGACGCGAACACGAAAAGGAAAGGAGGGAGCTGGGCCTAAGGCCATTTGGCCTACGCGAATGTGTAGAGGGGTACGCAAACACGAAGGGGAGGGTCAGATGGCCTTCGAAACGTGATCAAACGTTCGCGAACGCGAAGAGAGATTTCTGGGCAGTGAGTTGTTTTAAACTGGATTTTGGCCATTTTCACTTCATTTCCTCCATAGGAGCCGGTCTTGGAGCAATTTTGGAGCTCCATCATCATTATCTATGTCAATGTAAATGATTCCTACCTATTGCAAGTTAAATACTTGGATTATATATGGATTTAGACATGAAAATTTATAAAAATTTGGGATTTTGAAAAAAAGCATAGATATTGGTATTCTTGGATTTTGATCACGAATTTGGGCATGAAGTTGAGAATAAATTATATATTTGAGTTCGTCGTGCTATGGGTAAGGTTTATCTTCGAAACTTTTTGGAATCCGGGCACATGGGCCAGGAGGGTACTTTTATCGACTTTTCGAGCAGATTTGGAAATTGTTGTATATTGATTAATTATGAGTATTAGAGCATATTTGGATTGGGTTGCATCTTATTTGACTAGTTTTAGGAGCGTTGGGCATCGGTTTGAGTTATTGGAAGGGCTTGAGAGCCGGTGATGGAACTTCGGAGCGACGTAAGTCTCCTTTCTAACCTTGTAAGAGGGAATTAACCTCATAGGTGAATTGATTAAATACGTGCTTCTACTNTTCATTAAGCTTGAATAGCGGTGCGATTCATGATTTCGATGTTGTTTGATATTATTTTAGGCCTCGAGCAGGTACGTGTTATGTTATGGGACTGATTTATGTGATTAAACGGGGTCCTGGGGGCCTTGGGTGTGTTTCGGGGTGGTTCCGGACCAAATTGGAGTTGTTTTGGACTGTTGTTGTTGGTATCTGGTTTACTTCTTCGCGAACGCGAAGGAAGTCCCGCATTCGCGAAGAGGACTTTATGGGGCTATTGGATTAGGCCTTCACGAACGCGAGCCAGTAGACGCGAATGCGAGGCAAGAGCTGGCAAGCCTTCGCGAACGCGACCAAGGAGACGCGAACACGAAAAGGAAAGGAGGGAGCTGGGCCTAAGGCCATTTGGCCTACGCGAATGTGTAGAGGGGTACGCAAACACGAAGGGGAGGGTCAGATGGCCTTCGAAACGTGATCAAACGTTCGCGAACGCGAAGAGAGATTTCTGGGCAGTGAGTTGTTTTAAACTGGATTTTGGCCATTTTCACTTCATTTCCTCCATAGGAGCCGGTCTTGGAGCGATTTTGGAGCTCCATCATCATTATCTATGTCAAGGTAAATGATTCCTACCTATTGCAAGTTAAATACTTGGATTATATATGGATTTAGACATGAAAATTTATAAAAATTTGGGATTTTGAAAAAAAGTATAGATATTGGTATTCTTGGATTTTGATCACGAATTTGGGCATGAAGTTGAGAATAAATTATATATTTGAGTTCGTCGTGCTATGGGTAAGGTTTATCTTCGAAACTTTTTGGAATCCGGGCACATGGGCCAGGAGGGTACTTTTATCGACTTTTCGAGCAGATTTGGAAATTGTTGTATATTGATTAATTATGAGTATTAGAGCATATTTGGATTGGGTTGCATCTTATTTGACTAGTTTTAGGAGCGTTGGGCATCGGTTTGAGTTATTGGAAGGGCTTGAGAGCCGGTGATGGAACTTCGGAGCGACGTAAGTCTCCTTTCTAACCTTGTAAGAGGGAATTAACCTCATAGGTGAATTGATTAAATACGTGCTTCTACTTGCGGGGGCTACGTACGCATGAAGTGACGAGAGTCCGTATGTAGCTACTAATTGTGCCTATGTTCGGGTAGTTTTATGTTTACATCATGCCTTGTTGATATTGTTATTTCATTTGTGGTTATTGTTTGCCTTGAGAAGAAGCAAGATCTAGGTTTGCATATTAATTGTCTTGAGAAGAATTGAAATTGAGGAAATTAAGTTTTTAAAAAAATTTCATCTGGACTTCGTATTTTCGAAAAGAAATTGAGGAATATTATAATAACTTAAGAAATTTATATTTGACCGCGTTGCATGTATGATCCGCAAGCGGGATAAAAGCTTCAAATAGAATTGTCTTTATTTTGAAAGGAATTAAGAAAGGGTTATGCTTTATTGATAAATTTATATTTGACCTCGTCGCATGTATGATCCGCGAGCGGGGTAATAGATGCATCTATGGTTCGTGTCGTTCGACCCTCGGCAGTGCACAATTTATATTTATATGTTGGATCTGGTCGTACGACCTCGGCATGACTTGTGCATGATTTTATTAATGGCTTTGGAAATTATAATAATTGATACTGCTTCATTGGCCTGAGATATAAATTGTTAAATGAAGAAAAATGAATTTGGAGAAATTTCTTATTAACAAAAGAATTGTTTACTTATTTCATGATATTGGGCTTACAGCCGTTCTACGTAATCCATGCTTAATTATATCATTGGTATATTAATTATAGCCCATAGTAAGTGTCAGAGTCGACCCCTTGTCACTACTTTTTCGAGATTAGGCGGGATACTTACTGGGTACGCGTTGATTTACGTACTCATACTACGCTTGTTGCACATGCTTTTTTTGTGCAGGTATATATATGTCTAGAGGCCTTATGGGTGCAAAGGCGCAGTTATTGCGGGGACTTAGGTGAGTTGCACTCTCTACTGCGATCCGCAGCTAGCAGAGTCTCCTTCAGAGTATTTATATTTCTCCTGTTGTATTTTTTTTTTACTTCCTAGTTGATGCTCATGCACTTGTGATACCGGATTTTGGGGTGATTATGGGTTGTCCCGTATTGAAATTTGTTGAAAACATTATTATTTATCTTTTAAATTCCATCTCTTATTATTTAATTGAAGGAAAAAATGTGATTTCAAAATATTAAAAACGACAACCAACTTGAGTATTTATTGTTGTCTTCCCTGACAGCGGTGTCCAGCGCCATCATGGCCTTTAATAGATTTTGGGTCGTGACAATATGGTATCAGAGCACTAGGTTCACTTAGGTCACACGAGTCATGAGCGAGTCTAGTAGAGTCTTGTGGATCGGTAGGGAGACGTCTGTACTTATCTTCGAGAGGCTACCAGGCTGATAGGAGCACTTCCCTTCTTGATTCGATTCCTTTGAGGCTTATGCCTTCATTTCCTTCCTATTCGATCTTACGCAATGCGAAGCGCTTATTATAAATTGGAATCAAGGAATTTTAATGGCACTACTGATGTAGAGCAGGATGTTTCTCCTTGCGTATTTGATTGGGCTATTGTCGTCACCTCGCGGAAGGTCATTTTGCCGTTGCAGCTCCGTGTTAGCATTACCTAAGGTTTCAAGATTTGGCATTGATTTTTATGACGATTTTTGCGTTGTTATCGCACCGTGTTTGTGTAATGGAAGGATGTTTGTCTATGCGTCGGGGGAGAGTAGTGTGAGATGGTGCCAGAGAAGCAACTATTAGAGATCGCGGTATGTAGTGGTTTAGGATCAAATCGGTGTTTCTAGTGTTGATAGCTCGAGAAAGATGATCATCGAAAATATTTAAAGTGGGTAGAGATCGATTGGTTCAAGTGCTACAGAGGTAGATTTGGATTTAAGGCAACAACTGGGCAGCGAAGGATGAGGAGAGACATGCGGGATGTGTCTTGTCGTGGTTAGGTTTCTAGAAGTCCAAGTGTGAAAGGCAAAAGTCGAGTAGTTGCTTAAAGGAGAGGGTCTGACCAAAGTGGTAGAGTGGCAGAGTATCAGATGGGTTCTGTGGTAGGAGAGCCACACTCCTTGGGGGAAGATAGAGTGATTTGGGATTTATGGCAGACAATGACTAGGTCTACAGGCTTAATTTGGAATATGGGTTCTACATTGAGGAATATTGGGTGTGACAGGAGGGAGTTGCTTAACATGAAGCAGGATACAACATGACTTTGGATTGGAATATATTGTCACACCCTTAGTTGATGTCCATGAGGAGTAAACGGACTTGTACAGCTGGTGAATGAGTACAGGCTCAGGATGGTTTGTTGGCTTCGTGGTAATTGTACTCGGTGCAGCATTGTTGGAGGATGTCGGCATCAAATTTCCACATGTGGGATATCTCTTGTGAGCAGGTTAGCAGTTGCGTGGTGTTGATGAAGCTTCTACGAAGAATTTTACTGGTTATCCAGTAAAAGGTCGAATATGTGAATATGGCTAGTGATTCAGAATGTTCATGAAATGTTTAACATAAGGATTTCGAGTGAATTTGGCGGGTTGATTGTGCAAGATTATGTCAATAGGAGATAAGGAATCTTAGTGGGTTCCAGGGTTATGCGATGGTAGCTTCAGGCTAAGTGGGAGAGCCCCACCGTCTATGATTGGATTGTGTAGTTATCAACTAGTGTGGTTTCTGGTTATCAGCATATTGATGGGTCGCCATGACTAAGGGAAGAGAGCATCAGAGGTAGTTCGAGCAAAGGATTTGAGGAATGTGTGCTATATTTGGCCTTATCGATTCGTGTTCAGGTTTGGGGAAGACTCAGAGTCTAGGCTTCATCTGAAAGTGGTGTATAAGAAAAGAATTTCAGCTGGTTGCTTCTTCGAGAGGGTGTTCATGGGCTAACAGGGCCTTGGAGTTTTATTATATTCGGGGACAGGTCAGAGTGGGTGACTCTCAACAATGGTCCTAGTAGTATGGTTAAGTATTGAGCTTTTGTAGCGGATTATGAAAAGTGGCTTGGAGTGTTCTACGTTATCTTCGGTCTGCGGTGTGGCATTAGAGGAATGGGAGAAAAATAACTTCGGATTCATGGAAGAATTTTTAGAATGGGTGTACCCGTTGAAGATGCGAATATGCACACAAGGAGAGTATGTGATGGTTAGAGGGTTTTGGAGACAACGTGGTCTCGTGAAATAAGGTCACTCAGGATGAGTGCGGAATTGGGTTCATGATGTTGTGAATGGAGCTGTTATTATTTCTAGGGCGAGTCCCTAGTAAATTAGAAGAAGTCGGTTCGGTTAGCAATGGTTGAACTTGCATAATGGTGGCAATGATCAGTTCCTTCAGCGTGTTTAGTTGTACATGTGATTTGTGGCGGTACGTGCGAGGCTTGACGACCACCGTAATCGATTTTATTTAGGGGCATTTGAGTATTATGGCATGTTATGTGTAGATGGAACCTGGAAGAATTACGATGGTTTAGACCAGTACTCGAGGTTTGTATTTTGCTGCGGTTTGAGAATTTAGTTATGTGTTGTATTGGTTCTTCTGGAATGAGCTAAGTAGAAGGTTTCTATATGATGGAGTGTTTATTCTATTAGTAGATCAGGGGTTATTATGGAGTTTTGTTATTCTCACGTATTGGCATGTTAGGTGCAGTGAGCGGCATGGGAAATTAGAGGGTGAGGATCAAGATTGTAGTTGAGGTCGACAAGAATGTCAAGAGCTTGGATGAGCAGGAAAGAATTCAGATGTTTAGAGTAAGCTGGTATTGTTTTTTTAGCGTCACCTGAGATCGGTGTCATGTGTAAGAGGCTCTGTGTACTGATTTGCGGATTCTTGATTTACTTTACAGCATTAGAGTGGTCGGCAGTATGGAGGTGCAGATTTGTTACCTGGTGCGGAAGGTCGTGGGAGTGCGTCCCACGGGAAGATTGTATAAGTGTGACATGTAGTCACCTGATTGATTAAAGATTTAAAACCAAGTATGAAGATTGTGGTACTATCGCTAATGCGAGAATTAATGCCTGAAGGGCGCTCGGTTCATTTGATTGTGGACTATGGAAATTTGTTCATTTGACGATGATTCTTATGTGTCGTGAATAGGTCATTGTGGGTCCTTGAGAGGCTATTTAGATAAGCATGGTATGATCAGAATCGATTTGAGGTCCGTGGATGGATCTAAATGTGAATGTGGGCTCTATATCAGGCCGGATATGCTCATCTCAGTATAGCGTTGTTTTAGGAAGGGTCTTCGGGCCTTGGATGTTATTTTTGTCGTCAACTATTCTGTGTAATCTATATTATACCAGGTGGGTTGTGAGGTGGTTTGATTATTCACACTTGTATTGAGATCTCATACAGTTTGTGGTATTATGTGAGCAGGATGGCTCTCGAGATGCACATCATATATCGCACCTTAGTTGTGCTTGAGTTTTATAGCATATGACGCTACCCGTCTCCCCAGGATTTGGATTATGCACTTGGCGTGCTTATGGTTGATATTCGGGCATTTCGTGAGTATAATAGTTACGGCTCGATGTGTGTTTTCTTTAGATTATTAAGTTGTTTGGATCTGGTGGCACGCCGCCAAGGGTATATGGTTGGATCGGGTGGCACGCCACCACGGATATGTTGTCTGGATCGGGTGGCATGCCGCCACGGGTATCATGGTTGAAACGAGTTGCACGCTGCAACAGTGTATTATTGAGAACAGTTTCCCATATCTATTATTGTGTGTTTTGCTTCTCATTTTCTGTGGAAGGTTCATAACAACCTTTTGGTTGTTTACATTAGTTATGTGGGTTGAGTAGTTCTTTCCAGAGTTTGTTTCCTTATGTATCACATTCGAGTTCGTAGCTTATTAGCACATTGTGGGATCATATGAGGCTTTTGTAGTGTCTGAGGTGGCTTATTGCCTGAGCAGCTTGTACTGGGTGAGATGCAATTATTGGACCTGGGATTAGTGCGATCAAATTTATATGAATCATACTAAAGAGTAAATATTGTTATTCAGTCCAGAATGAGATAATGGTTCTTATCGGGAGGAGAGACTCCATAAATTTTAATTCGGCAGGTGTCTATGAGTTCTAAATATCTCCTATGTCATGGCAGTATTGCGAGAATTTAAGCAAGGCTTAATTGGTCATGAGGTACACTACGGGCTTCGATCAGTGGAAACTTTAGCTGATGTGCTTTGGAAAGAATGCCTTGGGCAAGTGAGTTACATGGTGCATGGTAAGAATTCAGTGAGAGTATACAATCATGTATTGGTACATCGTGTGGTGATTGAAACGGTGTTTGTATGTTGGAAGCAGGTCTAGTAGAGAATTTCAGACGTTGGAATTTGTCCCTAAGGCTTATTTGCCTAAATAAAGGGATTGATCTTCATATTTGCTCGAGCTAATGTACTCAACTGAGTGGTGGTAGCACGGGTAGGTGCACGAGGTTTTAAACAGTGATTTTAGACTACTCCAGAGCAGTTCTTAGCACGTTCACGGATGAACATATGTTTAAGTGGAAGAGAATGTAAGGACCCGACCGGTCGTTTTGAGCTCTAGCGCGTCATTCAACGGTTTGAGACCCTGAGAAGCTTCACTGCAGGTATTATGACTGGCACGACCCAAACTCCCTCTGTATAACATCATGACGGCACCTAGTCTCTATGACTAGGTAAGCCTAACATTCTTTTGCGGAATAATGAAATGAAAACATAAATTTAACAACTAACTGTAACAAAAACAATGCAACTGGGTACCATGCCGCTTGGCATGTACAATAACCGACTATTCAAAAATAAACAGCAATCCCAAAACTCGGAACATCGTGAATCACAAACTATGGAAGGAAAATCTAGTATCTCTATACATCAGAGTCTAACAAAAGAAAAATACATAAGATAATTGATATGGGAAAGAGTAAAAGGTGACTACGAGGTCTGCAGATGCGACAGATATACCTTGAAGTCTCCAAAGCTGTCTTGGCTCACTGATAGTACGGCTGATAAGGACCACCTGGATCTGCAAACAAAAAACATGTGCAGCGAGTAGCATGAGTACACCACAATCGGTACCCAGTCAGTGCCAAGCCTAACCTCGGTCGAGTAGTGACGAGGTCAGGACCCTACTGGTATATATAATAATAAAGCAAGACAAGAATAAAATGTCACAGTAAAATAAAGACTGAAATTTAACAAGAAAGAATCCATAGAAGGTAACAGCTCAGTACACAGAAATACAACAGGGGATCTCCCAAGATATCGTCTCGTAGTCCCAAACGTAAATGTGCAGGGGGGTCTCCCAGAAAACCATTCCGTAGTCCCAAAGAAAATATGCAAGACATGGGGATCTCCCAAAATACTGTTTCGTAGTCCCAAAGTAAATATTCAAGATAAGGCGATCTCCCGGAATACTGTTCCGTAGTCCCAAAGTAAATATGCAAGACATGGGGATCTCCCAGAATACCGCTGCGTAGTCTTAAAGTAAATATGCAAGACAGGGGGATCTCCCGGAATACTGTTCCGTAGTCCCAAAATAAATATGCAGCTCAAACAATAGAACTCGACAACTACAACACGAAATGTTACAAATTAGACAAAGTACAAGTCAAGGAAAAACAGGACAAATCCACTAAACATGCTGCACGGAATTCAGATAAACAATTAAGTCAAGTAGGCATGCTATTTTTTTGTCTAACACGATATTACACATGTTGATAAGACTCAAATAAGAAGGAAAAAACAGGCTATTACTTAGTAGAAATCGGGTTTTTACAATAATTAGCCAGTGTACGTACTCGTCACCTCACGTACACGGCGCTCACATATCAAAACAGTACCAAATCCTATGGGATCTCCCCCACACAAGGCTAGGCAAGCCACTTACCTTGAACCAAGCTCAATCAATCGGTAACAATGCCTTTTCCACAAATATCCGACTCCGAATGGCCCAAATATAGCCAAAAACAATTACATATCATAAATACAACTATAATAAACTAATCTAATTAATGAAAACAATACTTTAACAAAATTTCCGAAATCCGTCTCAAAATCGACCCAGGTCCACGTCTCGGAATCGGGTAAAAGTTACAAAATCTGAAAGCCTATTCACTCACGAGTCCAACCATACTAAATTTATCAAAAACCGACCTCAAAT
Organism: Nicotiana otophora; assembly: GCA_000715115.1. Taxonomy (NCBI): domain Eukaryota; kingdom Viridiplantae; phylum Streptophyta; class Magnoliopsida; order Solanales; family Solanaceae; genus Nicotiana; species Nicotiana otophora. The sequence continues at coordinate 23,129 of AWOL01S0067070.1, forward strand.
GATCACTCAAAATCCAAAATCAAACTCTTCAAACCCCTAGCCTCAAACTCCCAAATTCCACCTTAAATACACACTAACTAGGTGGAAATATCAATGGGGAAGCAAGATTATTGATCAACAATAAGCACAAGGGACATACCTCAATAAATCTCTTGAAAATGCTCTCAAAAGGCGCCCTAAACCGAGTTTGCAAAGTCCAAAATGACATAAATCACGAAGCCCTTCGGTTTTAAACACTGCTCAGGCATTTCCGCTCCTGCGGAGCCTGGGATCGCACCTGCGAAAACGACTAACCCTGGTTGCCTCCACTTCTACGACAACTGGTCCGCATCTGCACTATCGCAGTCACGAAGAAACCATCGCACCTGCGACCTCTGCTGATCACCACCCCTTCTGCACCTGCGTTCAACCTACCGCATATGCGGCGTTGCACCTGCGGCTAATACCCTTGCAGGTGCAATCGTACCAACAAAAGACCAAACTTCAGAAATTTCTTAACTTCCATTCCAAGTCCGTTAACCACCCGAATCACCCCGGGACATCAACCAAACATACCAACCAATCATAAAATATCGAGCCCTCAAACCACATCAAACAACGCTAAAATCACAAATCATCCTCCGATTCAAACTTGAAGAACTTGAAACTTCTAAACTTGACAACCGATGCCAAGACCAACCAAACCACGTCCGATTGACCCTAAATTTTGCACATACGTCATATTCAACACGGACCTACTCCAACTTCCGGAATCGGAATCCAACCCCGATATCAAATATTCCACTGCCGGTCAAAATCTCCAAAAATTTGACTTTCGCCATTTCAAGCCTAAATGAGCTACAGACCTCCAAAACACAATCCGGCCATGCCCCTAAGTCCAAAATCACCCAACGGAGCTAACAGAACCGACAAAACTCCATTCCGAAGTCGTCTTCACAGAGTTCCGACTACAGTCAAAATCCTAATACTTAAGCTCTCATTTTAGGGACTAAGTATCCCAAAACACTCCAAAAACCAAAACGAAGCCTCCCAACAAGTCACATAAGCAAAAAACAATATGGGGGAAATAGTAAATAGGGGATCGGGGCTATTACCCTCAAAATGATCGGCCGGGTCATTACATTCTTCCCCCTCTTAAAATAATTATCCGTCCTCGAACAAGTATAGAGACATACCTGAAGTGGTAAAAATACGAGGATAACGGTTGTGCATATCCTGCTTGGTCTCCCAAGTCGCCTCCTCGACCGGTTGTCCCCTCCACTGAACCTTTACAGAAGCAATGTTCTTTGACCATAGCTTTCTGACCTGCCTGTCTAAAATAGCCGCGAGCTCCTCAACATAAGATAGATCCTTGTCCAAATGGACTGAGCTGAAATCCAACACATGAGACGGATCACCGTGATACTTTCGGAGCATCAAAACATGAAATACCGGATGAACTGCTGCTAGGATGGGAGGTAAGGCAAGCTCGTAAGCAACTTCCCCTACTCGTCGTAACACCTCAAAGGGACCAATAAACCTTGGGCTCAGCTTACCCCTCTTTCCGAACCTCATAACGCCCTTCATAGGCAAAACCCGGAGCAAGACCCGCTCTCCAACCATGAATGCAACATCGCGAACCTTCCGATCTGCATAACTCTTCTGTCTAGACTGGGCTATGCGAAGTCTATCCTGAATCACCTTAGCCTTCTCCAAGGTATCCTGAACCAAGTCAGTACCCAATAATCTGGCCTCGCCCGGCTCGAACCAACCCACTGGGGACCGACACCGCCTACCATACAGAGCCTCATACGGTGCCATCTGAATCCTGGATTGATAACTGTTGTTGTAAACAAATTCCGCAAGTGGAAAGAACTGATCCCAATCACCCCCAAAATCTATCGCACAAGCGCGGAGCATATTCTCCAATATCTGAATAGTGCACTCGGACTGTCCGTCCGTCTAAGGGTGAAATATTGTGCTTAACTCATCCCGAGTACCTAGATCTTGCTGTACAGCTCTCCAGAATCGTGATGCAAACTGCGTACCCTGGTCAGAGATAATTGATATCGGTACGCCATGAAGCCTGACGATCTCACGAATGTAGATTCGAGCTAGTTGCTCGGAAGAATAGGTAGTCATCACAGGAATGAAATGAGCCGACTTGGTCAGCCTATCCACAATCACCCAAACTGCATCAAACCTCCGCTGAGTCCGTGGGAGTCCAACAACAAAATCTATAGTGATCCGCTCCCATTTTCATTCTGGAATCTCCAACTTCTGAAGCAACCCACCTGGACGATGATGTTCATACTTCACCTGCTGGCAATTTAGATATTGGGACACATACTCTACTATGTCCTTCTTCATCCTCTTCCACCAGTAATGTTGTCTCAAGTCCTGATACATCTTTATGGCACCCGGATGAATAGAGTATCGCAAACTGTGAGC
>AWOL01S0067074.1:1868-30990 GCA_000715115.1 Nicotiana otophora
CCAATTTGTCGACTTTCGACGAAACATTATTTGTTTTTAATTCCTTTAGCTTCTGAAACTTCCAACCATATTTGTACTTTTTGTTCATGATCTTCAATATTTGTAACCTCCGAGGTAATATGATTAACTTACTTTGCAAACTTTTCAAATATGATTTCATTTCTGAGCTTACATCAATTGACTTATGACGACTCGTACGTACGAAAACATGGGTTGTAACAACGACGATAATGACAGGCATCGGAAAAGGAGTAACAGACAACACAAGAAGAAAAATCATAATGAGTCAAGTATGGGAAAGCATTCTGAGTCAAGTTTAGAGTACGATAATAATGACAGGCATCGGAAAAGGAATAACAGACACAGACATTCACGGTCAAGTTCACCTGTGCCTGAAGATAAGGAATACATGAAGAAAAAGCATTCTGAGTCAAGTTCAGAGGACGATGATAATGACAGGCATCGGAAAAAGAATAACAGACACAGACATTCACGGTCAAGTTCACCTGTGCCCGAAGATAAGGAACACAGTGAAGAAAAATCATTCTGAGTCAAGTTCAGAAGACGATGATAATGACAGACATCGGAAAAGGAATAACAGACATAGACATTTACTGTCAAGTTCACCTGTGCCTGAAGATAAGGAACACAGGAAAAAAAAGCATTCTGAGTCAAGTTCAGAGGACGATGATAATGACCGGCATCGAAAAAGGAGTAACAGACACAGACGCTCACGGTATCTATGCAAAGTTTTCATTTTGTGTGACTATCAAATTGGGATTCTTTGGCTTCCTTTTTTAGGTTATCAACCTCTATGCTTCTCCTAATTGCAGAGTGAATGCAAATTTATGGACAAAAGGCCCAAAACAGTTGGGCATCTTTGGACTTGGGTTTAAAAAAGTCCTATGAAGCACTAATATTCCATATTTTTTGATAAAGTGGTGCAGTTTCAGTCTTGAACCAAACCACCGTGAGAATTCTAACGAAAGCCACATCTCGCATGAGCCTCGATCATGTGTTTTTTCTTTCAAAAACAACAGAATTCTCTCAGCATCGTTGAACAAAAACCATCGAGCTTGTTCCCTATTTCCCCCAAATTTTTAGAACCATAGCTTGCAAATTGGTGAGACCTAAACGGGAAATCAGGTGCGATCACAAGATTTTAGTTGAAGAAAAACGAAGAGAGCGAAATCTTGTGTGTGGAATTGCAACAATTGTGGCCTATTTTTCTCCGAAAAAAGATCTTGCTTCGCTCCTGGATAGAACGAAAATTGAGTTCTTTCGGTTGAAAGATTCATTTCATGGAAATTATTAAAACAATCTGGAGAACTACTCAATCTTCATTTGAAACGTGTTTGTAGACTAAATTTCTGGTTGAAAATATCATACTGTTGTTTTCTTTAAAGCTTTCTGCCTTTGCTAGTTTCCTGCAAGTTCTTGGAGACCAATACTTAGATGAAATTGATTCTAGTTTAGAGGTCTAGCCTCCTTAGAATTCTCACGCAGTTTAGTTAAAAATATGGACCATTATGTAATAGGATTATTATTTTAAAGATACCGGATTGTTTTGGATCTTTTCTCCAACTTTATGATAGTCCGGCATCAAATTTTAAAGCATGCTATTTCAGCACGAGTTTTAATGGATCACCAAAATTCTTTTTTGCATTGTCGCTGAATTCTCGGTGCTTCAAAATTCTGGTGTCGCTAAGATTGCTTCCCAAAAATCCGACCACCGCACTTCAAAATTTTGGCTGGAGCCTATTTTCTCAAGGCTTATGTAACAAGATCAAAATTTCAACTGTGATTCTAAAAAGATCCTCGTAATTTTTTGATTTGAAAATAGTATATTTGACCCATAATTTCAAAAGTAGATTGATTTTATTAAGTTTAAATATTAGATCCTCTTCTGTATATACACACTAATGCATTTATCTTTTGAAATGCAGACTTATCATATAAATAACAAAGATTTTCCAAAGAGAGAATTAAATTGAACCTTTTTGGATAAGTCTGTCAAAGCACATTACTATCACTAGTTAAGGATAAATTTAATTGGAAAAATTGCATTAAAATTGTTTGAGCTTGTGTTTTTTGATTGGATCTTTTGTATCTTTTCTAAAAAATTAGAAAGCAGACTCTTGCATTGTGATTCATCAAAAGGGCAGGTTAATAGAATTTATACATACAAATACAAAGTGAAATAAAAAATAAACGAGGGAGGGAGACTAGAGCTACTGTATACAGCTTCATTTAACGACACCGTTTTATCTCCAGAAACTCAAATTTTCTCTTAAACCCTACTCCTCTCATTACACACAAAACTTCCAAAAAAATGGCTCTCTTCAGAGCTCGAATTGCTGCTTCTTCTTCTCTTCTCAGCAATGCCATCCACCGCTCTTTCTCTACCAGTAAACTCTCTCTCTCTATTCAATTTCATATCTCTCTAAATCAATACAAAATCTCTACAATTTAACCTCTTTTTTTTGTTACAATTTACAGGTCCATTTGAAGCATTGGCGTCCAAAATGAAACCGTCAAAGGAGCTGGAATCAATGATGAGCCAATTCAGTCTAGACATCAGTTCCCAAATCGGAAGTTGCATGCCATTAGGCATGATGCGAATTGGAACCCTAATTCACAATATCGAGATCCGACCCGGACAAGGCGGAAAACTAGTTCGTTCAGCTGGTACGTCGGCGAAAATCCTAACCGAACCCAGCGCTTCAACTAAGTACTGCGAAGTGAAGTTACCGTCCGGTGTGAAGAAATTGATTGACGTTAAATGTAGGGCTACGATTGGGCAAGTATCGAACCCGGAACACGGGACGAAGAAGTTAAGGAAGGCGGGACATGCCAGGTGGCTAGGACGGAGACCGACAGTTCGAGGTGTGGCGATGAACCCGGTGGATCATCCACATGGGGGTGGTGAAGGGAGGAGTAAGAGTAGTGGAAGTCATGGCAGGGTTTCGTTGACTCCTTGGGGTAAACCTACTAAATCTGGGTATAAAACTGGGCCTCTTAAGAGGAAAAAGTAGGTCTCTTTTGGGTAATTTGATGGATATTTGTTTGTTTAAGATTATTATGTTTTTGGATGAAGTTTATGGCGAGATAATAATATTAGCAAAGCAAGTTTGAAACTTGTTTATCAAAGAGCCGATTTGAGCATTATAGGTTCGAGTTCATTATTCTACCACAACATATTTGATTTACTACATTCCAACTATATTATTTGTACTTATTTAGTGCACTTTTTAACACATACCAGGTCTGAGCCAAAGTAGGTTAGATGATTGCATTTTTTAAGACTCTAAACTCGGTTAGATGATTGCATTTCATTTGCTTTATGTTTTCTTTCTCCATACCAGTATTATAGTATAGTTCTTATTTTCTTAAATGTGGAGTATAACTTGGATATCGTTGATTCTTGCTCTGCATTTGTGGAAGCAAAGGTATGGTGATATCTTTCCCTATTATCGTCTATTCTGTCTTAGGCATGCGCACAGGAATGTATTATTATTTCTAATGTTGCTTTTCCTTTCCATAGCCTCTGATAGTGAAGTTTTTGTGTAAGTTGCACGCTTATTGTTTCCAACATAATTTTGAGTTTCTTGAGTAGTTAATGAGTTGATGATGGGACAATCTGTCATATCATATTTATGCTTTTCCTGCAATAAATTGAGTTTTGTTTTTTCTCTGAGTTTTTCTTGGTATAGTCTTACCTCGTCTTCTTGTATTTCCCTGATGTTTTACATAAATTACTTTTTGATTCCATTCCTCAACTAGATTGGGTAATTGAGCCGTACCTGTTGTTTCTGTTGTTGTACTTTTTGCTTCCATTAAGATGATCTTACTCAGAAAGTCGAGGCTTTCTCACATGCTGTGTTGTGGTCTTGAAGAATTGAATTTGTTTAGGTTTGGGAGGTGCAGCGATTTATCTCATGAAGGCATAATAAATGGCTAATTCAATACAAAGTCTCTTATGCTTGATGACATGCTTGCATTTGTTTTCTTGGACCCTAGAGATATTATGTTCGTAGCTGTGTTGTTTTGTGCTTTTCCATTATGACAAGAGAAAAGTTGAACTGGTCTATGGTTGTGTTGTCATACAGTATACAAGTGTTGTGAATAACATCAGATTTGACTCTTTGATATCTGAAATTTTAGATAAGTGGGTAATCAACATGATGGAAGTGTTGAGAGGGGTATTGACTCTTGGAATGCCATCAAGATATTTGATATGCTAGTCAATTAAAGAATTTGGCTTTGCGCATGTGTTGTTTGCTTAAGATGTTTACATAGATGAAGTTCTTCTCACTGGAACCACTTTTTTACATGGTATAAGACATATGTTTTCCCCCCTTTGTGGTAAACTTAACATTTGACTCTTTTCTTGTCACATTTGAGTTTGATAGAGCGTCTCTAGCTATAACTTTTAGTTCCAAGTTAACTATGAGTTCAAGGACAACCGCAGGCGGCTGTTCTTGGCGTATAGTACTGGCTTGTTACGATATGTCCATGTGCAGACATACTTTGTGCTAAATAAATTATGTATACTTGCGATAAGATTGAGTCCACTTTGTACATTTGCTGAGCAGACCACTCAGACATTTTAGAAAAGGAGAATAAGGTACCTAAGGTGTAACTTAGTGGTCAATGAAGTTGGTGTAAGCCTTGGAGACCAGGGTTCAAATCCCTACCAGATAGTAAACATTAGGTGATTACTTCTCATATGTCTAAGCCTTAGGGGATAGAGTTGCTCGATACCTGTGTGGGTGGGAGGTAGCAGGTTTAGAAGAAAACAATGCTGGAGCAAGATCAACCATACCTATCAGAATAAATATTGAGTCATTGAATTGTGATCAACAACCTTTCCTCAAATTCAAGTTGACATTTTGAGGTTGAGGGAGGATGTTGATCAATATTTGATGTGCAAGCTCAAGATATAGATCGAAGGCCCAAGAGCTTGACCAAAAATTCTAAACATTTAGTGACTGCGCCAGTTGATTCTATTGGCTATGATATTTACTCCAGATTAAGTACTCTCTTCTCTTTAGTTGTAACAGGCCATTAAACTGTCTAATTAACTTGCTAAGCTTTAGGCTAAGTGCTATTTGGACGTATTGGTGCACTATCAAGAGACTGGAGATGTTACTGAACTGTTTCAATTAGAAATGATAATATGAGGAATGTACCTTGTATAGTTACTGGGAGGGGAGGGTGTACGAGCGGTCATTTTTCAATTTAAAGAGGATTAAGACACTAACTCTTTGTTCTGCATTGCAATACAATACTATGGGTTTTTCCCCCCTCCTCAGCCTCTATTTTCTGCTAATTTTTTCAAAGTGTTTACTTTTTTTTCAGTATCCAAATTATTAGTGCTTCAAAGTTGCTCACCTTTTGCAAGGTGCAGGAGGTTCTTGTTTCTACTCAATATTTTCTTTTTCAAATTTCTGCGTGGAGTTCTTCAAACTTATTCATGATACACTGCAGTGCAGCCAGTTCAAACAGAACACAACAGGCACTTATAACATAATATTCCATAATGATCTTAAGGTATTTTTGTTTTCTTAAATGACAAGGCTAGATTTCTCACTTCTGCTATGGTAACGCCCTCTGTCTAACATTTTCTTGAAAGCAACAGCGCATAATCTAACATTTGAACTCTTAAGAGTAAATTATCTGCTTGTATGTACATTTAATTTCGAAGGATTACGAGGGGAAAATGGATGTAATCCATGTTCGTGAATGAGAGTTTTTTTAGTACATGTTTTTTGCAAAGAGCATATATATTGAGTTGAAGTCAGGAAAAGGGCTTGTTTATAAAAATAGATACACATCGTATCTTATTGTTGCGAGACTTGACTTCGCCACAACTTCATGACTTACTAAATTAACAACCCAAAAAAAGAAAAACGAAGACAGTAAATTTGTATAGAACCTTCGTTTTCCTATTCTTGCAACTAAACGGTCCTAAAAGGCTAAAAGCATATGCAATCCTTTGGATTGATGCAATAGGAAGTGATGTATTTCACACCCCTTCGTGGTTCTAAGGATGGAGTAAAATAGACGCTTTCAATTGTTACATTTCATGTATCTTCTGCTAGAAACTTGTAGCATGGACAGACTCAGAGGCTACAAGGATGTAGTGATTGAATCAGACTCAAAGTCTGATTAATGCTATAAACGGACAGTCGTTTATTCCTAGGCAAACCAACCAACTAGTTAAGNCCCCTCAGCCTCTATTTTCTGCTAATTTTTTCAAAGTGTTTACATTTTTTTCAGTATCCAAATTATTAGTGCTTCAAAGCAGCTCACCTTTTGCAAGGTGCAGGAGGTTCTTGTTTCTACTCAATATTTTCTTTTTCAAATTTCTGCGTGGAGTTCTTCAAACTTATTCATGATACACTGCAGTGCAGCCAGTTCAAACAGAACACAACAGGCACTTATAACATAATATTCCATAATGATCTTAAGGTTTTTTTGTTTTCTTAAATGACAAGGCTAGATTTCTTACTTCTGCTATGGTAACGCCCTCTGTCTAACATTTTCTTGAAAGCAACAGCGCATAATCTAACATTTGAACTCTTAAGAGTAAATTATCTGCTTGTATGTACATTTAATTTCGAAGGATTACGAGGGGAAAATGGATGTAATCCATGTTCGTGAATGAGAGTTTTTTTAGTACATGTTTTTTGCAAAGAGCATATATATTGAGTTGAAGTCAGGAAAAGGGCTTGTTTATAAAAATAGATACACATCGTATCTTATTGTTGCGAGACTTGACTTCGCCACAACTTCATGACTTACTAAATTAACAACCCAAAAAAGAAAAACGAAGACAGTAAATTTGTGTAGAACCTTCGTTCTCCTATTGTTGCAACTAAACGGTCCTAAAAGGCTAAAAGCATATGCAATCCTTTGGATTGATGCAATAGGAAGTGATGTATTTCACACCTCTTCGTGGTTCTAAGGATGGAGTAAAATAGACGCTTTCAATTGTTACATTTTCATGTATCTTCTGCTAGAAACTTGTAGCACGGACAGACTCAGAGGCTACAAGGATGTAGTGATTGAATCAGACTCTAAGTCTGATTAATGCTATAAACGGACAGTCGTTTATTCCTAGGCAAACCAACCAACTAGTTAAGTAGATTGTATGCTGAAGAATATAGACAACTACAGTTTCAAAGTTCAAAGTTCAAACACTGCTATATATAGAGGCTAATGGGCGGCTTATTTACTTGTCAATTGAGACTTGCATGTGAAAACCTCTACTTTCCTTACCGAGAAAGGTGAAAGCCTCAATGAGGACAGACAAAGAGCAACTAACCTCTTTCATAATCAGAGCTAGAAAGAAATTTTTTGATGTATAGTTTTGTTACTACATGGTATATCTAATTTGTCCTTTTTGTCTTATATCCTTCCCAAGTGTATTATAAGGCATCCCAATATGAATTTTGCCTAAGGGAATGCCCCAAACTAGTAATTGCTCAGGATAAGAACATTAGTTGTCCCAATCCTCAATGTATTTACCTTTTGGATTCTAATATATAGATTGAGGTCCAGTCAAAACTCACACCATAGTGGTGATTTTTTAACTTAAAAAAAAAAAACTTGAATGCATTTTACATGAAGTATGTGAAGAAGTGTACTATTATCTCGACAATATTGAGTCAAATTAATATCTATGGTGAATCTCCACGATAAATAATTAAACATTATAGTTGGATCGCCAAATTTCTATGAAATACAATTCTTTTTATCATTTTCTAGCAAAGACAAAATATATCGACAATCACTTTAATTTGTCCACAGTTTTCACATTTTATTTCAATTTTTTTCCATTTGAACACTTAAACCATGCTTTTACTGTGTCATTTAGACACAAAAAGCTGACATGGCAAGGTAAGTGTTACTCACATTTGTCGAAAACGTGAAGTAGTCCCGATAACGAACTCTTCATACTTCTTGCTGGAAAATGTAATTTTTGCTGGTCTGATATCAAATCCAAATTTTGCTATCAATTAAAATGTTGGAGCTGATTTAGTTTCCAATTTCACGGGCTATTGAATTCGCTTCGAACGAGTGAAGGTGAATCAAAGTGTTCCTGGTGGTTTTACAGCTCGTTGACTGGTGGTACTAAAATTTTGATTTCGTCACCGATGGATTGAAGCATCTTCGAGGAATCATTCCTATTATTATTGACTATCTCATAAACTATAAGTAACCATTTTACTGTTGGAAATGTCAGCTCCGACATTATATTGAACACCGACAAAGCTTCAATTGGCCGGAAATGGAGTTCCGGTGGTCCAAATCGAAAAAAACCCAATGCGAAAAGCTTTTCTGCTGTCATGGCGAATGTGTCTAAGCTTTCTCCCACTTACTTCATCCAGCCAAACTCCATGATAATGCAAAAAGAAATTTCAGCTGTTCCGAGCATACAAGTTATTCGACAAAATGACACAGTGAATTCCCACCAGTTATATAGCAACAAATTGGTGCTAAAGGACTTCAGAACTCATCTAAAGTCGTAAATTTCACACTCATGTAACTATAACTTTTTTCATTAAAATCATGTAACTTAGTTTTCTCGCACAAAAATAATATAACTATGATTTTTTTTTCACCAAAGTCATATAACTATATTTTTTGAAAATATAATTTTTCAGTAGTATTTTTTTATTTTGTGATTTTTTATTTTTTTATTTTCAGTCTAATAAATAATAACTCAATTAAAATAGGGATGAGCCAACTCTACCTGGCCCATCCGGCCCAATACTCATATATAAAAATTAAAATAATACTAAATGTGAATAGTAAATTCTTCAAAACATGATACTTTTATCTTTTATTTTTCTTTTCAAGATTTTTATTCAAATCAATAGCATTTATTTTCAAGTGCTCTCTAATTATACCTTTTATTTCCTTATTTTTGTCAGAATCTCATGCATTCCGAACTAAGTTTCTTATGGGGGAAGAATTTATGTTTAGTATTATTTTAACTTGAGTATATGAAAATTGTCGGGTCATTCCTATTTTAAGGGAAAAATATAAAATTAATCAGCCGGCCGAAACTAATTACTTTTGCTAGCCAAAATATATATAGCATATGTATATTATATGTATATAATACACACATATATATAAAAAATAAATATTTTATCGACTATTATTTTTGGGAACGGTTAAAAATATACTCATATTTCTCCTATTTTAAGAAAATATTATCGAAAAATTTATTTTTCGACCACTATGATTTTTGTGTGAGTTAGTGAAAGTATTATAATTTTTGTTTGAGAAAACAAAGTTATATGACTTTTATGAAAAAAAGTCATAATTATATGATTTTTGTGTGAGAAAATAAAGTTGTATGACTTTTGTGAAAAATAGTCATAGTTATGCGACCATTTGTAAAATTTACTCCTAAAGTTCCTACTGATGCCGGATTGCAAGCAGACAAGTGCTGATCATAATCTTTCTTCTACTTTATAGCTTCAGCTGGTCGGATAAGAGGCCCAACCTTAACTCAAAAAATTAGCGAAAACACTAACTTGATCGATTTTGCAGTTGTACAATCTGCTACCTGAGTTTGCTTCTGTCGAAGATATTTTCAGTTCTTCACATCACAAGACGCAAAAATTTGAGAGCCCGATGCTCTTTTCGATATTGCACTGATAGCCTTCTTCAATCGAGCAAACTAGGAGAAATTTGAAAAAGATTTAAAAAAATAAAAAAAGGAGACCTCTTAGCAAATCTGGATGTGGAAATCCAACTGAGATGGAGAAAGAAATATGAATGATTGAGAGAATGGAAGAAGAACTCGGCCATAACCTTTTAAAACCTTTTTTGTTTTAGTTAAATTCACCGGTTTACGTTTTATTCGTTACCATGACATGTGAATTACAAGCAACTTTTGTATTTTGGTGCTTATCAATTTTGTGTCTAAATGACATAATAAAGACCCGATTAAAGTATTTAAATAGAACAAACTTGAGATAGAGGGTTTAAGTGCAAATATAACTCTTTTGTTCGTTTCACCTTCTATAACTTGTGCTTGACAAATTATTTTGTCACAAGATGATCTCTTCGTGTCATAAATGATTTTGGTCATGTTCTAATCCTTTTTGGTAAAATTACAGACGTTAGCTCTTTGTTAAAAATAAAATAAAATACAAACATTAGTAATCTTCAGGTACTGCTGAAGCCTCCCTTACGCTGTCAAAAAAGTTTGGGAATACATCAAAACTCATAATCTTCAGGTCTGTTTCCTTTTGCTCAATATCACTCCATTCTTTTGCAGTTCATTAGTAAACTTGATAAGCCTCTATGGCTCTTTTGTAGAGCATGGTAAAAGATATTTTTCCTGTCAACTTTGTTTTTCTCTTAACGATGGGGGTGTTAGGGTCAGCGCCAACTTTACTACCAAGGCTTAAGCAGATGAAAAGAAATCATGTAGTATTATTTTTTGTTCCCATTGAGATTTGAAATCGAGACCTCATACCTTATGCTTCTACTCCCATTTCATGTACCATTAAACTACACTCTTGGGTTGCCTTAACTTCTTATTTTCGATTGTTTTTGAATTGTATCATTTATGTTGTATCCTTTTGGAGATTCTTTTCACTTGTTAATTACTTGGATGAACTTGAGAGAAATTTATGGTCGTCCATGAAGACATTATACTTCTATTTTGTGTAAATAAACATTTCTTTTTGAACCACTGAAGTTCAATCAGTCTTTCAACTCTACAAAATTTTGCCTAAGACAAGGTCAAATGCGGAATTTAGTGCTTGTGTACTTGTTTTGCTAATATTTTTGTCTTACTTGTCTTTGCCGAGGTAATCATGGTAGCTATGCATCTTATAATGTGTGGAAGCATAGGTGATGTATAGTCAAATAACTGCTACAAGGGTGTGTGCTTAGCTGAGATTGGTTGGATAGTTACAAGGGTAGTTTAGTAATTAGTTATCATTAGTGTTTTGTTTTTCAATATACATGTATATATGTACTGTAGTTAATAAAGAAAAAGAACACACAGAAAATTCCTCAATTTCCTCTCTCTCGAACCTTCCCTTTCTCTCTCTGTAGAAGTTTGAGGACAACCAACAATGGAGGTTGGTCCGCCATGCTAGCTTCACTTTTGTTATGGTATCAGAGCTTAGCTCTAATTTCTCAACATAAATCCTCCTAAATTTCATCAATTTCTCTTCTCGATTCTCAAAATCAGCAAGTACGAGCTCACGCCTTGACGGAAGGGTTTCTGAAAATTTTCATCTAATTTCTTCAAATTGAGCAATCAATTGCTTCGATCCACTTCAATCGATGGCTGGAGATAAGGAAACTCAAAGTACAACTGGTAATTTGGATTCGACTAACCCACTGTAGATGCACCCGTCGGAAAGTGCCGGAACTACGCTAGTTCCTGTTGTTTTTTACGGAACCGGATACAGATCCTGGAGAAGAGGAGTCCTTAGGGCTTTGTCAGTAAAGAACAAAGTCAGATTCATCACAGAAAAGTGTAAGAAGCCTAACACTGATGAAGCGACCTACGATCAGTGGGCTCGTTGTGATGATATAGTTATATCGTAGATTTTGAATTCACTCTCAAAGGATCTAGCTGATAGTCTATAATATGTCAACGACGCTAAGGAGTTATGACAAGAGTTAGAAGACATATATGATCAGACTAATGGAGTGAAACTTTATCAACTGCAAAAGGAAATTAGTGACCTTAGTCAAGGGGCTTTTGACATCACAGGGTATTACACTAAAATGAAACGACTTTGGGAGGAATTGAACACCTTGAATGCACATGCACAGTGCAATTTTCAATGCACTTGTGGTGCAAAGGCAAATATGCATAAAGCCGAGCAGGATCGAAGACTAATTCAGTTCCTAATGGGTCTGAATGGAGTTTATACAGTTGTGAGAGGCAGTATATTGATGATGAATCCATTGCCCAGCATAGCTCAGGTTTTCTCTATCCTTATCCAGGAAGAAAAACAGAGAGAAGTCAGACCAAACAACAAATTAGTCATGGAGTCCACCTCATTGAGTGCAAATGGACCCGACAATGCCAAGTTTAGGACCAATTACAATCAGAGAGGAGACAGTACTGGGCCAAACCCATACAATTCAAACAAATCAAACTATCCAACTGCTAAGTCTCGGATGTTCTGTGACTATTGTAAAAGGCCAGGACATACCAGGGACAACTGTTACAGAATTTTCATGGTTTCCCACAGGACTTCAAGTTCACAAAAGGGAGAAATGCAACATCTGCTCCAAATGTTCGTGTAGATTATGAGGAGATGGAAGAAGGAAATCAAAGTCAGGGACTTCAGAGCCTAACAAAGGAGCAGTACAACCAATTACTTAGCTTACTGGAGAAATTCCGAGGAAGAAACACAAGAGAAGGTCCTAACAACAACATGACTTGTGGAGCTGCAAACTTCGCAGGTATTCTAGCTTGCTCTACCTATAAAGAGATTGCTGAAAAACCGTGTGTAGATGTTCTAAATCAATTGCTGACTTGTGAATATTAGATAGTGGAGACTCAAATCATATGACATATAGAAAATCCTTTTTAAATAATGTTAGAACCTTTCCCTATCCTTTCCTAGTTACCTTACCTAACAGATATAGAGTGAAAGTGACAGAAATTGGAGATGCATCTCTTGGTCCTATGCTAACCTTAATTAGAGTATTATATGTGCCTACTTTCAAATACAACTTCATCTCTATTCACTCCTTAACTGATTACCTCAATTGCATAGTTAACTTTAGTACATACCTTTGCATGATGCAGGCCTCTTTAATGAAGAGGCCTCTGGAGATTGGTAAGGCAAGGAGTGGATTGTACTTCCTTTGCCCTGAGTGTCATGGGTGTTCAGAGTCTGGTTCATTTTCTGTTCCTGTCAATCTTTAATCTCATTCTTGTTTTCCTGCATTGACTGATGTTGTAAATACAGGAAAGAGTCACAATTTACCCATACAATCCTTGTCAAATGTAAATAAGTCATATCAGTCACATAACAATGTCAATGTAAATACTCTTCACTCAAGCAATAAAACTGACTCTTCCTTTAATGTGAGTTCTCTTTTGTTGTCTTCATTATCTCATGAAAATAACAATGAGCATCTATGGCGTAACAGGCTGGTCCATGTACCCTTTGTAAAAATAAGAACTATCTCCACTATACCTGTTGAATTTTCCCACAAGCATCCATTCACATGGCAAGGCAGACAAAGTTACCTTTTGGCCAAAGAACTTCATCCACTTCCAGAATATTTGAACTCTTACACATAGATTTATGGGGGGCCTATCACACAACCACACATGACAATTACAAATACTTCCTTACCATGGTTTATGACTTTAGTAGATCAACCTGGACTCATCTCTTAAGTAGCAAAAGTAACACTCTTCAAGCCATCAAAGCTCTTGTTTCTATGATTGAAAATCAGTTTAGTACATCAGTCAAGACTGTCAGGTCAGATAATGGGCTGGAATTTGTGAACAATGAAGCCGTGTTATTTTTTCAAGAGAAAGGCATAATCCACCAGAAAACTTGCTCATACACACCACAATAAAATGGTGTAGTTGAGAGAAAACACAAATACCTGCTAGAAACAACTAGAGCTTTACTTTATTAATCCAAATTGCCAATGAGATACTGGGGAGAGTGTATACTAACTGCTACATATTTGATAAATAGACTGCCTTCTTCAATTCTCAACAATAAATGCCCTTTTGAGCTCCTTCATAACAGAAAACCAACATATTCACATCTTAGAAGTTTTGGTTGCTTGTGTTATGTCACCACACTTAAAACTCACAAAGACAAATTTGAACCTAGAGCCACTCCTCATGTGTTTGTAGGATATCCCTTTGGGACCAAAGGATATAAAGTCCTTGATTTAGCTACAAAGAGGGTACATGTGTCTAGATATGTTATGTTTCATGAAGATGTTTTTCCTTTTGCCATTTCACTTGAACATTCCTCTTTCCCTTCTGTGTTGCATATGATAAACCACAATTCCCCATGTCCCAATTCCACAATAAATACACTTGATGATCATTGTAATCATGATAGAGATGCATCAACTTATGTCACTGAAAGTCCTATATCTGATACACCAGACATTAACCTTTTGTCAAACTCTACAAGCACACCAAATCATATTTCACATGTAAGCCTAAATCCATAATCAAATGCTTCATCTGTAGAACACTCAGAACTCCACACTGCACCTTTCAACCAAGCACCACATAACATAGAGCCTAATATTGATCAACCAACCAATCAACATAGAAGATCAAGTAGGACACTTAGCACACCCTTACACCTCAAACACTATGTCTATACACTACCCAATTTACAACCAAACAGTCACTTAAACAACAACACAAACCTTGAACATCAATTAGCTCATGCTTCACTTACTCCTAATTTACTTATTTCCTTTTTCTCCAACAACCATTCTGTGTCCTTTAACATATTGAGCCATGATAGCCAGCAACTAGTTAAGAACATTTCACATGAGTGTGAACCATACCCTTATGAGGAGGCAGCCTTGAATCCTGCCTGGCAAGTAGCAATGACACAAGAATTAGAAGCTTTATATACTAACCATACTTGGGATCTAGTTAAGTTACCCGTAGGAAAGAAGGCCATAGGATGCAAGTGGGTGTACAAGATAAAACACAAAGCAGATGGAAGTGTGGAAAGATACAAAGCAAGGCTTGTGGTAAAGGGATACACACAAGAAGCTGGGATTGACTATACAGAAACTTTCTCCCCAGTGGTGAAGATGACCATTGTTAGAGCCCTGATTAGCACTGCAGTAAAGAAAGGATGGGACCTTTATCAGCTGGATGTGAATAATGCATTCCTACATGGAGACCTACATGAAGAAGTATACATGAAAATCCCACAGGGTCTGAAGGTAGAAGACACACAACTTGTCTGCAGACTAAGGAAGTCTTTGTATGGCCTCAAACAGGCTAGTAGACAGTGGTATGACAGGCTGACAGAATCCCTGTATTCTAGAGGTTTCAGACATTCAACCAATGATTACTCCTTGTTCTACAAAAAACAAGGTGAGTCATCAGTTTTGTAGCTGTATATGTTGATGATGTGATCCTTACTGGGACTAATCTTGGGGAAATTAAGGCACTGAAGACTTACTTACATAATCAATTCAAAATAAAAGACTTAGGCAAGTTACACTACTTCTTGGGGCTAGAGATGCTTTACAAGGATGATGGAGTGTTGATCTCCCAAACAAAATTCACCACTGACCTACTGAAAGAGTATGATTGCTTGGGGTATTCTGCTGTTTCATCTCCACTAGAGTCTTCAATCAAACTGAGGGCTGAAGAGGGCACTCTGCTGTCTGACCCATCCTATTATAGAAAACTAGTTGGGAAACTCAACTTTCTCACAAACACAAGGCTGGATATTATATACAGTGTACAACAACTAAGTCAATTTATGAAGGCACCAAGAGAGCCTCACCTGAAGGTTGTTATACATGTACTCAGGTATCTGAAGAATGATCCTACTCTAGGCAACTTTCTGTCCAATGATCCTTCTTACAAGGTCATTGCCTATTGTGACTCAGATTGGGCAGCATGCCCTGACTCAAGAAGATCTGTATAGTGCTCTTTGGAGGTAGCCCCATTAGCTGGAAATCAAAGAAGCAGACTACTGTCTCACTATCTTCTGCAGAAGCAGAGTAAAGATCACTGAGAAAGGTGGTTGGAGAGCTGGTATGGGTGCAGAGATTGTTGGAGGAACTCGCAGTTCCATGTACTGATCTCATTCAAGTGTTTTGTGATAGCCAAGCAGTTGTACGCATTACTAGGAACCTTGTGTTCCATGAAAGGACAAAACACATAGAAATCGATTGTCACTTTGTGCGAGACAAGCTACATGATGGTCTAATTATGCTTCATCACATTTCTACTCATGATCAACTAGCAGACATTTTAACAAAGCTCTCACAGGAATTAAACATTCAGACCTTCTAGACAAGCTGGCAGTGAGTTCCTCACCTCCAACTTGAAGGGGGGTATTGAGATTATAAAATTGCAGCACATCAGAGTATTATATTTGTCTAGTTAGCTAAGATTGGTTGGATAATTACAAGGGTAGTTTAGTAATTAGCTGTCATTAGTATTTTATTTTTCAATATACATGTATATATGTACTATAGTTAATAAAGAAAAAGAACACACAGAAAATTCCCTACTTTCCTCTCTCTCGAACTTTCCCTTTCTCTCTCTGTAGAAGCTTGAGGACAGGCAACAATGGAGGTTGGTCCATTGTGCTAGCTTCACTTTTGTTACTATGCATCAGATTGGTAAAGTGTTACAAATTAGAATTCTGAGTGTTGTAATTCTGAGATCAACCTTAGATGGCATTAAGTGGAATCATAATTAAGGCAACCATGATTATCTACAGGTCACTTTGAGATGAAATTACTTGTCAGGAATGCCAGCATTGCCTGGACAGAGTTTTTCACCACTTTTTGAATTTGGAATCTGTACATACATCATAGCTGCATGACCCGATGATTGCCATGGTTCATCAAAGTATTCACTATTTAATTGCTCTTTCCCCCGTACAAAAATAAATGAAGAAAATTATGTTTGGAATTTTCATCCAAGGGTATTGGCAGAGTTATCTGGTACCTATGCATGTGGGAGGTTGCAGGTGGTATCAGGTGGAATTTGCACAAGCTGCCCCAATCACCGCCATTATAAAAAAAATATTGGCGTTTGGGAGTTGGTCTTTCTCGTCTATGACTCAACTCAATCCAAGAGATTTTTGATGTGTGCAAGAAGAAATTGAGTTGGTCAATTTGATCACTGCTAACTATTTTTGTTTCCAGTTTTTCTTTTTTGGTGCAACGGGTATTATTGTTTCAGCTGAAATAAATGTTTATCACCTCCCTTTGGTTTAATTCCTCACACGGTGCTTGTAACTTTGCGATTTACAGAATTCTGCAAATAAGCGAGAGATACATTGTTGATGGAAAGGACAAAGTTGGTTTTCTAGAGATTGCGAGGCTATTAACCCAGCATTTTTAGAAGGCTACTTAAGTTCCAGTCAGGCGGCTATGTCTGTAAACATTGGGCACTTTGTGTTTGTGGATACTGAACTTTGTTGTTTACCTAGCTGACTAGCTTTTTTTAGTTTCTAGTAGCTCTTCTGTTTTCCTTCACCCTAGTTTGAGTTGCCAAGGAGGGTCGATCAGATGCTCTTTAAATCAAGTGTCTTGAAGTTGAAACGAAAAGCAACAGGGTAATGGTAAAACAAACACCACCATTGTTCATCCATCCCAAAGATCCTTCCTTGTTCCTTTCACAATTTGAAGCTAAGGAGGTGGACTATTAAGGAGGTGGACTACACTTTTATCCCCGGTTGTGGTGCTTTTGGTAGCTGCAACTAATTTGGTGAGGCCGTCAACTTCAGCATTCTGCGCACGCGGGATCTGGTCGAACTAGCATTCGTCAAACTCGGGCAGCAACTTACAGATTTCGGTATGATATTTTTGCAACCTTTGTTCTTTGATTTGCAAAGTCCTTGTGACTTGGTTGACTACGAGTTGGTAATCACAGCACAATTTCAACCACTTTGCCCCATAATTGAGTGTTAACCTCAATCCTGCAATTATGGCCTCATACTCGAACTCGTTGTTAGTCATATCTGGGCATCTTATGGACTGGAACTACTTCGCTGGTATGGACCTCGAATACGAGTCCTAATCTGGATCCGAAGGCGTTAGATACATCGTCCGTTTATAGGACCCATAGGTCTTGTGTTTGGGGAGAAGCTTGGATGACTTTCTTCTCGACTTAAGGCATTATATTTTCATTGAAATATGCGACGAAGTCGGTGAGCACTTGCGACTTTATTCTCATTCGCGGTTGATACGTGATATCATGCTCGCTTAGCTCGATGTCCCACTTGGCCAGCCTTCCCGATAGCTCGGGTTTATATAAGATGCCTCTTAGGCGAAAGGTGGTAATGACCGAGATTAGGTGGAACTAGAAATAAGGTCTAAGCTTTCGTGAAGCTATGACTAGTGGCAGGGCTAGTTTCTCTAGGTGCGAGTGCCTCATCTCGGTATCGACGAGTGTTTTGCTAATGTAATAAATGGAAGATTGCGTACCTTTGGTTTCTCGACTCAGGAGTGCATACAACTACTTCGGAGACAGCCAAGTAGACGAGGAGATGTTCCCCCGGTTCGGGCTTTGAGAGAAAGGTGGTGATGAAAGATACGCCTTCAGTTGTCGCAGAGATTGTACGTACTCGGGTGTCCACTCTAGGCCGTTGTCCTTTTTGAGTATGCCGAAAAAGCTGTGACATGTGTCAGACGACCGCGAGATGAATCTCGATAAGGTGACAATTCGACCAGTCAACCTTTGGACTTGCTTCTTGGTAGTTAAGAGTTCCGGTATTCCTTCAATGGCTTTGATTTGATCTGGGTTGACCTCGATCCCCTGTTGTGATACTAAGAAGCCTAAGAACTTCCTAGAGCCTATGTCAAACGTGCATTTCTATGGGTTTAATTTCATTCCGTACCGTCTTAGTATGTCGAAAGCTTCTTTCAAATGATCGATATACTCCTCTGCCTTTACAGATTTGACCAGTATATCGTCGATATATACTTCCATGGTCTTCCCGAACTGATCTTTAAACAGTTTCGTGACTAATCTTTGATATGTAGCCCATGTGTTCTTCAGCCCAAATGGCATGACCCTATAACAATATGTTCCTCGGTGGGTGATGAACGTGGTTTTCTCTTAGTCCTCTTTTTCCATAAGTATCTAGGTATAGCCTAAGTACACGTCCAAAAAAACTCAACAATTCGTGCCCAGCCGTTGCGTCGATGAGTTGGTCGATATGTGGTAACAGGCACTAATTCTTCGGGCATGCTTTGTTCAAGTCTGTGAAGTCTATACACATCCTCCATTTCCCATTTTTCTATTCGATCATCATTACGTTAGCGATCCATTTGAGGTACTTCGACTCCCTGATAGAGCTATTTTCTAATAGTTTCTCCACCATCTAGTGGACGACATCGTTGATGGCGGGATTGAACTTACGTCTCACCTGCCTTACCGGGGGGGAGGGGTAGAACGGGTCGACGTTTAATTTTTTTATGGTGATCTCCTTAGGGACGCCCAGCATATCTGCATTGCTGAAGAGTTTGCAATCGATGTAGGCCTTTTTGCTACAGTCGCTAGGGTCTAATTGAACAGGGTTGAGGTCCTCTACAGTTGAGTCCGCATCTTCGACCATTTCGGGATCCATGATGATGTCCCTAGTCTCTTCTTGTGTTGACCTCGGCCCTGTTGATTGATATGGCTCTTTTTCCTTATCTTTTTTCTGTTAGGTTGTCGTGATGTCCAAGGCGATGCGGTAGCACTCTCTGGACGTGCAATGTTCTCCCCGTATACTGAATATCCCCCAAGGTGTTGGGAATTTGATTACTTGGTATACGCTGGAGGGGATGGCTCTCATAGAATGTATCCATGGTCGTCCTATTATGGCATTGTAAGCGGTGGCTTGGTCTATGATGTGGAATGTCGTCTCCAGCATTACGCCGCTAGCCAAGATGGGGAGTGTAATTTCTCCCGATGTCTGTTCAACTGCATTATTAAAATCAGTTAGTGTGATGCAGCGTGGCACTACCTTATCCTCGAGTCTCATCTGGGCTAGGACTCGTGGATGGATAATGCACGCTCTACTTCCATCGTCTACCATGATACGTTTGATATCAATATCTAAAATGCTCAAAGTAATGATGAGAGCATTATTATGAGAGAAAGTCAAATTGTCGGCATTTGAATCGTCGAAGATGATACTTTCTTCGAGTCCGTCATACCGTTCACAGATGATAGATCGTTTAAGTTTGTGAGTGGTGGTGAATTTAATGTCGTTGATGGAGGCGTCGTCGCTGCCACCGCTGATCATGTTTATTATACGAGCTAGTGACGGCAGCTTCAACGGACCTTGGTGTTCTCGTCCTCTAGTGAAATTATTTCTCCCCTTGTCGCTCAACAGCTCTTTGAGGTATCCATGCCGCAACATGTTTCCAACTTCTTGCCTGAGGGCGATGCAATCGTTTGTGTTCTCGTTATGTTGATTGTATGAGCTGGTGATGGCAGCTTCGGCGGACCTTGGTGTTCTCGTCCTATGGCGAAGTTATTGCTTCCCCTATCACTTAGCAGCTCTTTGAGGTGTCCCTGCCGCAACATGTTTACAACTTCTTGCCTGAGGGCAATGCAATCTTTTGTTTTGTGTCTACGCTCCTGGTGGAACTCGCATAGGGCATCGGATTTTCTGGTGCTCGGATCGTACCTCATCTTTGGCGGCCACTTCACCTTCATTCCAAGCTTCTCCAGGGCATAGACTATTTCTGTAGGTGATACATAAAAATTGTGAGCAGATAATAAGGGGGCATACCTCTCTCGTTCCGGTGAGTCCTCGTTCTCGTCCTGGATGGGCCTTCCTCATGGTGGAGAGAAGATAGGGCGGGGGCCCTGAAGTATGGCTGGTGTCGTTCCCTGTTGGGTCGGGAGACCGGGTGATCTCTCCTGATGTTGTCTCTTCGTTCTTTCCTGGACTCGGCTTATACCGAGATGAGCCGATGAGTTGGTCCGTTAGGGTCATCCTCATCTGCTCGGAATTCGGCACAATAAGCATTATGGGTCTCATCCCAAGTGGTTGGAGGGTATTTCATCAATCGGCTAAACAGTTTTCTAGTCGCTCTCGAACCATCTCTGCTCAACCCTATTTGAAAATCCGCGACTGTCATCCCCTCGGTTTGGTAGGGTCATCCTTACCCTGTTGAATCGATCGAGAAAGTCCCTCTCCTAAGGACCGATTGATGGCGAATATGTCATTTACTCTTGTCTAGGATTTCCTGGCTCCGGCATGTGCCGTTACGAACTTATTGGCTATTTCCTCAAAGGTTTCTATGGAGCGGGCCGGTAGCTGTGAGTACCATGTTAATTCCCATCCCATATGAGTTTCGCCAAATTTCTTCAGCAAAATAGAAGACATTTGTTCCTTGGTGAGGTCATTGGATTCACGGGGTGATATAATAAGTCACGTGGTCTTCGAGATCAGTCGTTCCATTGTATATTCTGAGATACGACGACATTTTGAAGGTCTTTGGTATGGCATGCGGGGCTGCTTCTTCGCTGTACGAATGCTCTATGAACCTGCCGGCGTCCCTCTTTGGAAATAGTTTAGGGACGCCCAGTATCTTGTCGACTCGTTCTTGGTATTCTTTCATTTGATCTCTGAGTGCCTTATTTTCATTCTCCACTTCTTATATCCTCTTTAGAACAGCGGCGAGGGTGCTGTCACCCTCATTGTTAGTAACATTGTGAGTTATACCTGGTGTTGGAGGGTCTGGCTGGTCGCCTTGTTCGTTTGCTCATTGTACTGTGTAGGTTCTTGCAGTCTCTATAGCCGTGCATGGATTGGGCTTGTTGAGCACGCTTACTAGCGTATCGGTCAGCCATGCTTTGAGGAGCTTTTTCACGGCTGGTGGCGTCCCTTCTTCTGTGGACGTGGAGGCCCCTTTTCCATTTGGTTTTGTTATGCTATAATGGGGCGGAGGTGACCTCTCGCGCCTAGGGGAGGCAGTGGGCGTCACGTCCTTGCCTAATGTTTCACAGCTCTCGTTGATAGCGTTCATGAGGTTGCTAGGGAAATCACCTGTTACTTTTGTCCTTTCTCCTTGGTTATCTGCCATGTAGGTTTTTGTACGTGCAAAGAAAGAGAAAGATCTCGGGGTTTGTGAGGTTAGTGACTCAAGTTAGCTGTAGATCCAAAGGAAACTAAGAAATCCCCACATACGTCGTAGATCTTGGTTTAACCAATTAGATTTAAATAAAGAAGAGTTAATCTTAGCTAAAAATAATATCCTAAGAATAAAGTTATCGGTGTTCTGACAAATAACTCGTATATTTGTCCGGATGGCAACGGATAAGCAAGAATAACAATATTCAATGATCCCAAAAGATGGAATATGGCATTAAATAGTAATGAATGACAATAAATGACATTTAAGTAAATAAAACGTGCGAATCACCCGAAAAGGGATGAGATCAGTGGATATTCTTTATGACAATGATGAATGATTGATAAACCTTTGAACACTTAGGTTGTTCTTGGATCTAGTGGAAATGCTAGACAAGAATCTTAGTAAAAAGGTTATTTTGTATGCTTGCAATAGGATTAGATTCTCTCTATAAAGTCAATATGTTTTTTTTTTACAAATGAATATCTCATGTCCCCTATCATTGTGTCTCTTTCTATTTATAGATAACATGTTTCTAGAAACCCTAATAACTAATCGTTATAACTCTGTCTAAGATGTTCGACCTCGACCTTGAACTACGGTAACTTCACAACTTTGATCTTTGCTGACTCTTCGACCGCACCCTTCATTACTTCGGGGCTTTTTCATTCTGGAGCCGATCTTTGTGGGGACCTTACTGATAGCACGTAGCGGTCGATGAAAACTATAATGGTGCCGACGTGGCTTGCCTATAGCAAAGATATTTTTTGGCCCATGCAATTATCACCTTGACCAAACAAAGATGATAAGATTAAAACATTAATGTTGCCATTTGTGCAAACAGTTTTCCACTAAAGATTATTTAAATCTCTTAAGTCTTAAATGACCAGTTCAAAGCACGAAGACCTCGGTTTTCTTGTTGACATGTTTCGCTCATTATTCGTGTTAAAAGAATCCTATTTTAACGTAGTACCGGTTCGTAGTCTTTTGCAAAGTTTCAAAGAAAAATGTCCGATTAAATTAGAATCTGATAATATACATGATATATAGTTATTAGAAGATGCGAGAAAGTTTTAAAATGACATATCAAAGAAAAATGTCCGATTGAAATAGAATTTGACAGATATACACGATAATGTGATTGGAAGACGTGCGGAAATTTTAAAATGACATACCAAAACAAGATAATGCAAAAGTAATAGTATTATTATATGTCAATTTTAAAGTTTTTGAGATAGGAAAAGGTCCAAATATACCTACTTTTGAAAATGATTTAAGAATATCTCTTGTTATACTATTGGGTTATCTATACCTCTGTAGTCATACTTTGGGTTCAAATATACCCCTCATTTAAACAGAGGGACACGTGTCATCGTCTTGTTGGTCAATTTTATATATCTCCTAATTAATTAGAAAGACCTATTACCCATACCCAAAAAGCAATTTTCTAAAGCAATTTATTTTTTGTAAAAACTGAAAAAAACTAAAAAAATTTACTAAAAACTGAAAAAAAAGAAAATATTTTTTTTTCAGTTTTTATAAAAAAATTGCTTTAAAAAAACTGAAAAAGATTTTCTAAAATAATATTTTTGTAAAAACTGAAAACAAAAAACTGAAAAGCAATTTTCTAAAGCGTGTAAAAACTGGAAAAACTAATTTTTTTTAAACTAAAAACTGAAAAAAAAGAATATTTATTTTTTTCAGTTTTTACAAAAATATTGCTTTAGAATTTTTAATTTTCTTTTAGTTTTTACAAAAACAATTGCTTTAGAAATTATTTTTCAGTTTTTTTAAAGCAATATTTTTCTAAAAACTGGAAAAATATATTTTAGATTTTTTCAGTTTTTAGTAAAAACAACATTCAGTTTTTTCCAGTTTTTACAAAACATTGCTTTAGAAAATTACTTTTTAGTTTTGTTTTTCAGTTTTTAAAAACATTGTTTTGGAAAATATTTTTCAGTTTTTTTTAAAGCAGTGTTTTTGTAAAAACTGGAAAAAAAATATTTTCAATTTTTTCAGTTTTTAGTAAAAATAATTTCAGTATTTTCTAGTTTTTACAAAAAAAAATTGCTTTAGAAAATTATTTTTCGGGTATAGGTAATGAGTCTTTTTAATTAATTAGGAGATATTTAGAATTGGCCAACAGAACGATGACACGTGTCCCTCCGTTTAAATAAGAGGGTATATTTGAACTCAAAGTATGACTGCAGGGGTTTAGATAACCCAATAATATAACAAGAGGTATTCTTAGACCATTTTCGAAAGTACATGAGTATATTTGGACCTTTGCCGTTTTGAGATTGATAGGCCATTGAAGGAGAGATTAGTGTGTGAAACGAACAGAAATACAAAATAGGACAAACATAAAAAATAGTGAAAATAACACGAGCTAGCCAGTTTTCGGACTGATAATTGAAAAATAGCAAGCGTTTGCAAGGACATTGAAAAATAGTTACTATTTTGTTGCAACACGGAAAGTTCCAGCATAATATACTGGAGATTGGTGCACATGTGTATGAACTTCCAACATATTATGCTGGACCTCTAACACACGAAAAGTTCCAGAATAATATACTGGAGATTAGAGCACCTGTGTATGAACTTCCAGCATATTATGCTGGATAAGTATATTATGCTGGAACTCCAGTATATTATGCTGAAATATTTTCTGGATTTTAAACAGTGTTTTCATCAAATTATCTTTACATGAAAAGTGGCTAAATTTCGAGCACCTGTGTATGAATTTCCAACATATTATGTTGGACCAGTATATCATACTGAAACTCCAATATATTATGCTAGAACTCCAGTATATCATGCTCGAAGTTCACGTGTAAAAAATTCGAACTCTGGTATATTATGCTGAAATATTTTTCGAATTTTGAACAATATTTTCGTTCAGATTCATCTTTACATGAAAAATGGCTAAATTTCGATTACTTTTGAAATTGTAATTATTTTTTAATTACCACTTGTAAATCTGGCTATTTTTGAATTTCGTACAAAAAAAAAAAAACCAGTTAAATCCTTCGGTTCTGTATTTTAAAATTTTAAACACTCTACATTCTTTAAACTACCTTGAGAAACATTCAATAACCTTAATTATAAGATTGTCTAAATCACCCTTCATATCTATCTTAAACAGTAAAGATAGATTTGAGAGGGAAAAAAAAGTAAAACTTGTTTTCTGATACGTCACCTTGCTTGAATCAATCAATTTAACATATCAAAATGACTAATATTTGGAATAGAAGGGAATAGTTACAACAGTGGCTAACATAATACATTTGCCACTTCATGTATCATCAACATCTACCAAAATGTGACCAACGTGCAATGTTATGCAGCTATGGCAGAGATGAAAATATCATGATTTGTATGAACAGACAAAACATTCAATAAGTTAAAACTCAGCAACTCCAAACAGCAATACATTAAGTCACAAACTCACATTTGTCAAGTAAGATATATTCTCGAACAGCAGACAGATATCAATTATGTCATTCTACAAACAGCATCTTAAATTTGAGTTTATACGGAATGCTAGAATTGGTATACCCGCATAACAATTACATCCTCTCGACAATAAAGAATGAATTAGGCAAACATTATTACCCTGTTTCAATATACTCTGCAAGATCATTCGTTATATTGGCGAATGGCGACTTTCACCCAAACCAAAAAAACAAAGATGGGGCATTTGATGCAATAGTGTACCCGATGTTGATAAGGATTCTTCTCCTTTGTTCACCAAAATTGCAAATTATGGAAGTAGTGCACATGACCTGAAATGGATAAGCACCTGAACTTGAGATCAATCTGGATATAAGAACGAATGATTCCAAGAGAATGTAATATTCAAGTGATAAATTGTCATGCACCTCTTTAGCAATACAGCAACCCTCATCCAGATGAACGAAAAACTCAAGACAGATATGTTATTCCTCTTCGGGTTGGAATTCAAGATCTAATTTCCTCTTTAAATGTGATCTGTCAGCACTGCAGGTGAAAACAAGTTCAAGAGTTTTATAATGATACCACATCAAAGTAGTTACAGGTCCATAGAGTGTCTATCGACTAAATGATAACTTCCCACATCCAAAATCTTGATAATATTTGGTTGTGTCAGTATTAGCATTCATATAGTCATTGCCTAGCACAGGATCTTAAGAGCAATCATCTTAGTAATGTTTACAAGACCTTATCATGAGTATCATAGATATTACTATTTCTTTGACTACCACAGATATTACTTTATTTTTTCAGATATTACAATTCACTAGCAGTTAGCACACTGGGATATTTCCTTAAAAACAATCCACCAATATAACTTCTGTTTTAGTTCGTTCTCCATTTTTTGCAAAAAGTTTATCTCCTTGGGGATAACAGTAACCTGGCCACTAGCTGAAAACCCCTCCATTTACTACTGTTCTCCCCTGCACATGTGGTTTCGAATAACACAGGTCCCACTTATTGTGAACACAAAACCATGCAATGTATAGAAAATGCAAACAAAAAACCCAAGACGTGCATAAGTTTAACATATCAAGAAGGCCAGATACAATGCCAAAACAATATCTGCTTCAGATACCCAATTTTTCTATTGAATGAACAATCGTACTTAAGAACAAAAGAAACCAAAATATTATAAATCAAAACATTCAAACTCTTAATCATGCATTAAAAACGAAATACATCCCGGACTTATTTCCCTTCATGATTTCTATGATAATCAGCGGAAAGAAAGTACTACAGTCCCTAGTTAGATGATCTTACAATAAGACACAGGCTAAAAGAAATTGCATAATAATACGTTGAGAATCTATAAAGCTTTATTACTTGAGGCCCCCCAGTGTGTGAGTTCATAGGCAATGGATGTCTTTGGTGCATAACCATATCAGTACTCTACTCCCCCCACCCCATAAAACCCCCCATTTTAAACCAACAGAATGACACCAACAGTATATTACCAAAATGAGATCAAGAACAATGCAAGTAGCCTAAATGGTTAGTAAAAGATATTGCAAAGCATATGAGCTATACCTGTTAATGGTCGGTCTAGTAGGTGGTCTCATCCCAAAGACTGAGAAATCCAGTGACATGGGTACCTGTTCACTCCTCTCACCGGCATTTCCATGGTCATCCATCTTCTCTGGACGCATATTTGCCTCAAATCCTTCGCGCTGTGGCATCACTCTCCTTGATTTTCTTGGTGGAGACAATACTACAGGACCATCATGTGAATTGAAATCTGAAACCCTAGGGTTTGCGGATTCCCGCTTAGGGGGAGGTCTTGGAAGCAGAACTGGTTCCGTAGGTAGAGGTCCTGATGAGAAGTACCTAATGAAAAGGGAAAGTTCAGCACCCACATCAACTGCAAGTCCGCAGACTAAACAAGACAAAGAAGAAACGTACCTATGCTCCAATGCTTGCTGTGCTGATATTCTAGCTTTTGGGTCGTATGAGAACATCTTTGACAGAAGATCTAAAGCATCCTCAGTAGCCGTTGGAAACAATGTTTTAAGTGGCTGTCCAGGGACATATTGGTACTCCACATAATCAGGCAAGTAGACCATATCAGCCCACTGTGAAGGCTTTGGGGTCCCAAAAGCCGCAAAAATCTTTCCCAACTGATCAATATCACTGTTTCCCTAATATAGGCACAGATTACAGAACAAATTATTGGTTGAAGTAACAACAGGCAGATAGGAATAGTAAAGGTAGTACGTAAAGTATGACAGAAGTTCAAACAATTATTCCATCAAAAAAATTTGGAAAATGGTGCCAGCAGTAATTTTTTGGTGTATTTGGAAAGAAAGAAACCGAAGGTGTTTTGATGGCATTTCAACTCCAATCTACTCCCTCAAGGCTGCGTGTTTAGTTAATTTGTTTAGTTGGAACTATCTCACCCCTGTTAATAGTGCTGATATTTTTGTGGATTTTATTAGCTCCATGATAGTAGCATAGGCTTTTGTACTGGAGCTAATTATCCTATCTCTTTTGTACTCTTTGCATCTTCTTGATGCCCTTTAATGAATCTAATTTACTTCATAAAAAAAAATAGTTCAAACCATTATTGGGAAATTGGAAGGAACTTATCGCACTAAAGGGATCACCACAGGAACAAGGAAAAAAAGCTCAGTCTAGTTCCTGTAAGTAATTTGCCTTTTTGCTATGGCTTCATTGTCAACCGTCCAACTGCATGTGAAGCTCTCTAGAATAAAACTACAAGGGACAACTGGTTTACAGCTTATTAAAGATACAACAACAACAACAACAACAGACTCAGTGTAATCCCACAAGTGGGTCTGGGGAGGGTAGTATGTACGCAGACCTTACCCCTACCTTCAAGAAAGCAGAGACGTTTCCGAAAGACCCAGCTTATTGAAGATGAAGAGGAAAATATATACGTCTTACAGTAAAAGATGCATATAAAAAGAGTGTTTCTCCCAGAAATGGAGAAAGTTATTAACAAAGGTTATATTATTGAGAAAATATACGGTGATTCCGGGTGAGTTACTCGTGACGCAGCATAGGCTCTTGGTGATGGACGTTGGTATTATGTTGAAGAGGAGGAAAAGGTCTACTCGAGGAAGACCGAGAATCAGGCGGGGAGCCTTAACTAAGGATAAAGCCCAAGCGTTGGAGGGGCGGTTATTGGCTCTGGGAGCTTGGAGGAGCAGTGGCGACGCGAGCACTATGTGGTCAGCGACAGCAGACTGTATTAGGGAGGCTGCGAGAGAGGTGTTAGGGGTCTCGACGGGCGTCTCTGGTGGGCACAAAGGAGACTGGTGGTGGAATGAAGTGGTCCAAGGTAAAGTTGAAGCAAAGAAGGCGGCGTACCTGAAGTTAGTGGGGAGCATAAGTGAAGAGGAGAGGCGAGTGTGCATGGAGAGGTATAAGGCAGCTAGGAAGGAGGCTAAGCTGGCGGTCACAGAGGCTAAGACTGCGGGTTATGGTCGTATGTACGAGGAATTGGGGAAAAAAGGTGGGGAGAAGAAGTTATTNACTCAGTGTAATCCCACAAGTGGGTCTGGGGAGGGTAGTATGTACGCAGACCTTACCCCTACCTTCAAGAAAGCAGAGACGTTTCCGAAAGACCCAGCTTATTGAAGATGAAGAGGAAAATATATACGTCTTACAGTAAAAGATGCATATAAAAAGAGTGTTTCTCCCAGAAATGGAGAAAGTTATTAACAAAGGTTATATTATTGAGAAAATATACGGTGATTCCGGGTGAGTTACTCGTGACGCAGCATAGGCTCTTGGTGATGGACGTTGGTATTAT
>AWOL01S0067077.1:0-21739 GCA_000715115.1 Nicotiana otophora
TTCTTATCATCTCAAAGATAATCTCTTCTTGGATGTACGTCGACTAACTTACGGCGTGATCTAAGGTACGCGAATTTGGGTTGTAACACAGATGGCAACCTGAAATTAAAGGTTAGCATATTAAGTGTTAATTGGGGTCTGGTAAGTAACTATCCATACTTAATTATGCAAACTAGCTCTAGATTATGAAAAGATTGCATGAACCCTTAAAAGTGCCCGTGAATTTTGAAGAATGGGGCCACACTAATTCTTTTGTGCGGTCCGAACTAGAGGTTATGCGGCCCCACATACTTTTGTGCGGTCCACAGCTCTCTGAGTTAGGAAAATTGTGTGCTTGAATTGTCTGGTCCGGAGTGGACATATGCGGCCGCACTCATTTTTGTGCAGTTCGCACTGATGAAACATCAGAGACCCCAGTAGTCTTAACCTGGAGCTGTGCGGCGGCACTCAAAATTATGCGTTCCGCAATCACTTTCATGCGGTCTGCACTGGGCAGTTTGCGACCGCACTAACCTTTTTGCGGTCCGGACTACCCCTTCTGAGACTGCTTTACGACAATTGTTATGCATGCACCTGTAGTTTACAAATCTAACCGACTGTTATCCTCATGCATTGCAGATAATGATTCGCTCATGTGGTAGAGGAGATGCATTGCTAGAGAGGGCAGAACCGTCCCGAGGTCGAGGTCGAGGTAAAAGCAACCTACCACTAGTACCTCAAAGGGATATAAGTAAGAATGTTACAGTAAAAAGACCTCCCAAAACCCCGGAAACCAGTGAGCATGTCCCATCTGGGGAAGCTTCTGAGTTTAACTCTGTACAATCACAACCGGAACTCCAATCACAATATTTTCCTGGTAGATTCCACCGAGTAGATGAGTCCTCTTATTCTGCCAGTTCGTTTGAAGGTTCGGAAGAGGGTAGTCATGATTCTGAGCCCTCTTCCTCACACGCTCCAGCTGACCCAATTGATGTGAATGGTGATGATGATGTCTGATACGATGGGAGAGGGGGTGATACTGTAGTGGGACCTTTGGAGAGATCTAAGAGACCTGAGGTATGGGAGGATTAATTTGCCAGTGCTACCTCCTTTCAAAGTTTAGTGAATGATGGACACGGAGGTCGCTCGCTCTTGAGCAACAATATATGATGAAAGATTTGAACAAGCACAACCCCAATGTCCTTAGGCAATTCCAGGAGCGGAAAGGATGGAAATGTTTCACCACCACCGTCCTAGATGCAAAGGAGTACCTTGTCAAAGAATTCTACGCAAATGTTGCTCACACAAAAAAGGGAACTAAGGTGAAAAAAGTGCGAAATCTGAAAATCTGCTTTCACGCATGTGCACTGAACAATATGTGGGGTTTGAGGAAAAGGAGGCAGTCCAATACCTGGAGAAGCTGGCTATGGGTAACGCAGCTCACCCGTGGCTAGCTGAGATTCTGGAAATTCGAGGGTTAGTACATCAGTGGCTCACAGTAGGAGTTCCAATAGTCCGAGCCACCATAAACTTCGAAGCAAAAGGGTGGAAAACGTTCATGTGTAGCCGCATTGAACCATGACTATATTAATAATTGCTTTAACTTCCCCGTATAGTCTTGGTGGCTTCAATTATTGCGGGGTATCCGTTAAATGTTGGAGCCATCATGTCCACTAACATCACTTTAGCTATCCGGAAAGGTGAAAGATTTTATCTGTACCCGAATATCCGTACAAAATATTTTAAGGATCAAGGGGTGGAACCGAAGCATTATGATACAGAAGTGAAGCCCAAGAAGCCTTATACATGGTACCACCTTCAGGGAGATGGCAACCCGAAATTAAAGGTTAGCATATTAAGTGTTAATTGGGGTCTGATAAGTAGCTATCCATATGTAATTATGCAAACTAGGTCTAGATTATGAAAAGATTGCATGAACCCTAAAAAGTGCTTGTGAACTGTGAAGAATGCGGCCGCACTCAATTTTTTGTGCGGTCCGAACTAGAGGCTATGCGGCCCCACATACTTTTGTGCGGTCAACAGCTCTCTGAGTTAGGAAAATTGTGTGCTTGAATAGTCTGGTGCGAAGTGGACATATGCGGCCGCTCTCATTTTTGTGCAGTTCGCACTGATGAAATATCAGAGACCCCAGTAGACTTAACCTGGAGCTGTGCTGCGGCACTCAAAATTATGCGGCCCGCAATCACTTTCATGCGGTCTGCACTGGGCAGTTTGCGACCGTACTAACTTTTTTGCGGTCCGCACTACCCCTTCTGAGACTGCTTTACGACAATTGTATGCATGCACCTGTAGTTTACAAATCTAACTGACTCTTATCCTTATGCATTGCAGACAATGGTTCGCTCACGTGGTAGAGGAGATGCATCGCTAGAGAGGGTAGAACCATCCCGAGGCCGAGGTCGAGGTAAAAGCAACCTACCACTAGTACCTCTAAGGGATATAAGTAAGAATGTTACAGTAAAAAGACCTCCCAAAACCCTGGAAACCAGTGAGTATGTCCCATCTGGGGAAGTTTCTGTGTTTAACTCCGTACAATCACAACCGGAAGCCCAATCACAATATTTTCCTGGTAGATTCCACCGAGTAGATGAGTCCTCTTATTCTGCCAGTTCGTTTGAAGGTTCGGAAGAGGGTAGTCATGATTCTGAGCCCTCTTCCTCACACGCTCCAACTGACCCAATTGATGTGAATGGTGAAGATGAAGTCTGATACGATGGGAGAGGGGGTGATACTGTAGTGGGACCTTTGGAGAGATCTAAGAGACCTGAGGTATGGGAGGATTAATTTTCCAGTGGTACCTCATTTGCAAAGTTTAGTGAATGGTGGACACGGAGTTCTCTCGCTCTTGAGCAACAATATATGATGAATGATTTGAACAAGCACAACCCCAATGTCCTTAGGCAATTCCAGGAGCGGAAAGGATGAAAATGTTTCACCACCAGCGTCCTAGATGTAATGGAGTACGTGGTCAAAGAATTCTACGCAAATATTGCTCACACAAAAAAGGGAACTAAGGTGAAAAAAGTGCGAAATCTAAAAATCTGCTTTCACGCATGTGCACTGAACAATATGTGGGGTTTGAGGAAAAGGAGGCAGTCCAATACCTGGAGAAGCTGGCTATGGGTAACGCAACTCACCCATGGCTAGCTGAGATTCTGGAAATTCGAGGGTCAGTACATCAGTGGCTCACAGCAGGAGTTCCAATAGTCCGAGCCACCATCAACTTCGAAGCAAAAGGGTGGAAAACGTTTGTGTGTATCCGCATTAAACCATGACTATATTAAAACTTGCTTTCACTTCCCCGTACAGTCTTGGTGGCTTCAATTATTGCGGGGTATCCGATAAATGTTGTAGCCATCATGCCCACTAACATCACTTTAGCTATCCGGAAAGGTGATAGAACTTATCTGTACCCGAACATCCGTACAAGAAGGACAAGAAGCCTTATACATGGTACCACCTTCTGGGAGATAACAACCCGAAATTAATGGTTAGCATATTAATTGTTAATTAGGGTCTCGTAAGTAGCTGTCGATATTTAACTATGCAAACTAGGTCTAGATTATGAAAAGATTGCATGAACCCAAAAAAGTGCCTGTGAATTTTGAAGAATGCGTCCGCACTCATTTTTTTGTGCGGTCTGAATATGCAGCCCCACATACTTTTGTTCGGTCCACAGCTCTCTGAGTTAGGAAAATCGTGTGCTTGAATTGTCTGATCCGAAGTGGACATATGCGGCCGCACTCCTTTTTGTGTAGTTCGCACTGATGAAACATCAGAGACCCCAGTAGTCTTAACCTGGAGCTGTGCGGCGGCACTCAAAATTATGCGTTCCGCAATCACTTTTATGCGGTTTACACTGGGCAGTTTGCGGCCGCACTAACTTTTGTGCGGTCCGCCCTACCCCTTCTGATATTGATTTACGACAATTGTTATGTATGTACCTGTAGTTTACAAATCTAACTGACTCTTATCCTTATGCATTGCAGACAATGGTTCGCTCACGTGGTAGAGGAGATGCATCGCTAGAGAGGGCAAAACCATCTCGAGGCTGAGGTCGAGGTAAAAGCAACCTACCACTAGTACCTCACAGGGATATAAGTAAGAACGTTACAGTAAAAAGACCTCCCAAAACCTCGGAAACCAGTGAGTATATGACATATGGGGAAGCTTCTGAGTTTAACTCCGTACAATCACAGCCGGAAGCCCAATCACAATATTTTCCTGGTAGATTCCACCGAGTAGATGAGTCCTCTTATTCTGCCAGTTCATCTGAAGGTTCGGAAGAGGGTAGTCATGATTCTGAGCCCTCTTCCTCACACGCTCCAGCTGACCCAATTGATGTTAATGGTGATGATGATGTCTGATACGATGGGACAGGGGGTGATACTGTAGTGGGACCTTTGGAGAGATCTAAGAGACCTGAGGTATGGGAGTCTTAATTTGTCAGTGCTACCGCCTTTGCAAAGTTTAGTGAATGGTGGACACAGAGGTGGCTCGCTCTTAAGCGACAATATATGATGAAAGATTTGAACAAGCACAACCCCAATGTCCTTAGGCAATTCCAGGAGCGGAAAGTATGGAAATGTTTCACCACCAGCGTCCTAGATGCAATGGAGTACCTGGTCAAAGAATTCTACGCAAATGTTTCTCACACAAAAAAGGGAACTAAGGCGAAAAAAGTGCGAAATCTGAAAATCTGCTTTCACGCATGTGCACTGAACAATATGTGGGGTTTGAGGAAAAGGAGGCAGTCCAATACCTGGAGAAGCTGGCTATCCGTAGCGCAGCTCACCCATGGCTAGATGAGATTCTGGAAATTTGAGGGTCAGTACATCAATGGCTCACAGCAGGAGTTCCAATAGTCCGAGCCACCATAAACATTGAAGCAAAAGGGTGGAAAACGTTCGTGTGTAGCCGCATTGAACCATGACTATATTAAAACTTGCTTTCACTTCCCTGTACAGACTTGGTGGCTTCAATTATTGCGGGGTATCCGATAAATGTTGGAGCCATCATGTCCACTAACATCACTTTAGCTATCCAGAAAGGTGAAAGATCTTATATGTACCCGAATATCCGTACAAAATATTTTAAGGATCAAGGGGTGGAACCGAAGCATTATGATACAGAAGTGAAGGACAAGAAGCCATGGTACCACCTTCGGGGAGATGGCAACCCGAAATTAAAGGTTAGCATATTAAGTGTTAATTGGGGTCTGGTAAGTAGCTATCGATATTTAATTATGCAAACTAGGTCTAGATTGTGAAAAGATTGCATGAACCCTAAAAAGTGCCTTTGAATTGTGAAGAATGCGGCCGCACTCAATTTTTTTTTGCGGTCCGAACTAGAGGTATGCGGCCCCACATACTTTTGTGCGGTCAACAGCTCTCTGAGTTAGGAAAATTGTGTGCTTGAATTGTCTTGTGCGAAGTGGACATATGAGGCCGCACTCATTTTTGTGCAGTTCGCACTGATGAAACATCAGAGACCCCAGTAGACTTAACCTGGAGCTGTGCTGCGGCACTCAAAATTATGCGGTCCGCAATCACTTTCATGCGGTCTGCACTGGGCAGTTTGCGATCGCACTAACTTTTTTGCGGTCCGCACTACCCCTTCTGAGACTGCTTTACGACAATTGTATGCATGCACCTGTAGTTTACAAATCTAGCTGACTCTTATCCTTATGCATTGCAGACAATGGTTCGCTCACGTGGTAGAGGCGATGCATCGCTAGAGAGGGCAGAACCGTCCCGAGGCCGAGGTCGAGGTAAAAGCAACCTACCACTAGTACCTCAAAGGGATATAAGTAAGAATGTTACAGTGAAAAGACCTCCCAAAACCGTGGAAACCTGTGAGTATGTCCCAGCTGGGGAAGTTTCTGTGTTTAACTCCGTACAATTACAGCCGGAAGCCCAATCACAATATTTTCCTGGTAGATTCCACCGAGTAGATGAGTCCTCTTATTCTGCCATTTCGTTTGAAGGTTCGGAAGAGGGTAGTCATGATTCTGATCCCTCTTCCTCACAAGCTCCAGCTGACCCAATTGATGTGAATGGTGATGATGATGTCTGATACGATGGGAGAGGGGGTGATACCGTAGTTGGACCTTTGGAGAGATCTAAGAGACCTGAGGTATGGGAGGATTAATTTGCCAGTGCTACCTCCTTTGCAAAGTTTAGTGAATGGTGGACACGGAGGTCGCTCGCTCTTGAGCAGCAATATATGATGAAAGATTTGAACAAGCACAACCCCAATCTCCTTAGGCAATTCCAGGAGCAGAAACGATGAAAATGTTTCACCACCAGCGTCCTAGATGCAATGGAGTACCTGGTCAAAGAATTCTACGCAAATATTGCTCACACAAAAAAGGGAACTAAGGTGAAAAAAGTGCGAAATCTGAAAATCTGCTTTCACGCATGTGCACTGAATAATATGTGGGGTTTGAGGAAAAGGAGGCAGTCCAATACCTGGAGAAGCTGGCTATGGGTAACGCAACTCACCCATGGCTAGCTGAGATTCTGGAAATTCGAGGGTCAGTACATCAGTGGCTCACAGCAGGAGTTCCAATAGTCCGAGCCACCATCAACTTCGAAGCAAAAGGGTGGAAAACGTTCGTGTGTATCCGCATTGAACCATGACTATATTAAAACTTCCTTTCACTTCCCCGTACAGTCTTGGTAGCTTAAATTATTGCGGGGTATCCGATAAATGTTGGAGCCGTCATGCCCACTAACATCACTTTAGCTATCCAGAAAGGTGATAGATCTTATCTGTACCCGAACATCCGTACAAAATATTTCAAGGATCAAGGGGTGGAGCCAAAGCATTATGATACAGAAGTGAAGGACAAGAAGCCTTATACATGGTACCACCTTCAGGGAGATGAAAACCCGAAATTAAAGGTTAGCATATTAATTATTAATTGGGGTCTGGTAAGTAGCTATCGATATTTAATTATGCAAACTAGGTCTAGATTATGAAAAGATTGCATGAACCCAAAGAAGTGCCCGTGAATTTTGAAGAATGCGGCCGCACTCATTTTTTTGTGCGGTCTGAACTAGTGGTTATGCGGCCCCACATACTTTTGTACGGTCCACAGCTCTCTGAGTTAGGAAAATTGTGTGCTTGAATTGTCTGATCCGAAGTGGACATATGCGGCCGCACTCCTTTTTGTGTAGTTCGCACTGATGAAACATCAGAGACCCCAGTAGTCTTAACCTGGAGCTGTGCGGCGGCACTCAAAATTATGCGTTCCGCAATCACTTTTATGCGGTTTGTACTGGGCAGTTTGCGTCCGCACTAACTTTTGTGCGGTCTGCCCTACCCCTTCTGATATTGATTTACGACAATTGTTATGTTTGTACCTGTAGTTTACAAATCTAACTGACTCTTATCCTTATGCATTGCAGACAATGGTTCGCTCACGTGGTAGAGGAGATGCATCGCTAGAGAGGGCAAAACCGTCCCGAGGCTGAGGTCGAGGTAAAAGCAACCTACCACTAGTACCTCAAAGGGATATAAGTAAGAACGTTACAGTAAAAAGACCTCCCAAAACCCCAGAAACCAGTGAGTATGTCACATATGGGGAAGCTTCTGAGTTTAACTCCGTACAATCATAGCCGGAAGCCCAATCACAATATTTTCCTGGTAGATTCCACCGAGTAGATGAGTCCTCTTATTCTGCCAGTTCGTCTGAAGGTTCGGAAGAGGGTAGTCATGATTCTGAGCCCTCTTCCTCACACGCTACAGCTGACCCATTTGATGTTAATGGTGATGATGATGTCTGATACGATGGGAGAGGGGGTGATACTGTAGTGGGACCTTTGGAGAGATCTAAGAGACCTGAGGTATGGGAGGATTAATTTGTCAGTGCTACCGCCTTTGCAAAGTTTAGTGAATGGTGGACACGGAGGTCGCTCGCTCTTGAGCGACAATATATGATGAAAGATTTGAACAAGCACAACCCCAATGTCCTTTGGCAATTCCAGGAGCGGAAAGGATGGAAATGTTTCACCACCAGCGTCCTAGATGCAAAGGAGTACCTGGTCAAAGAATTCTACGCAAATGTTGCTCACACAAAAAAGGGAACTAAGGTGAAAAAAGTGCGAAATCTGAAAATCTGCTTTCACGCATGTGCACTGAACAATATGTGGGGTTTGAGGAAAAGGAGGCAGTCCAATACCTGGAGAAGCTGGCTATGGGTAACGTAGCTCACCCGTGGCTAGCTGAGATTCTGGAAATTCGAGGGTCAGTACATCAGTGGCTCACAGTAGGAGTTCCAATAGTCCGAGCCACCATAAACTTCGAAGCAAAAGGGTGGAAAACGTTCGTGTGTAGCCGCATTGAACCATGACTATATTAAAACTTGCTTTCACTTCCCCGTACAGTCTTGGTGGCTTCAATTATTGCGGGGTATCCGATAAATGTTGGAGCCATCATGTCCACTAACATAACTTTAGCTATCCGGAAAGGTGAAAGATCTTATCTGTACCCGAACATCCGTACAAAATATTTCAAGGATCAAGGGGTGGAGCCGAAGCATTATGATACAGAAGTGAAGGCCAAGAAGCCTTATACATGGTACCACCTTCAGGGAGATGGCAACCCGAAATTAAAGGTTAGCATATTAAGTGTTAATTGGGGTCTGGTAAGTAGCTATCCATATTTAATTATGCAAACTAGGTCTAGATTATGAAAAGATTGCATGAACCCTAAAAAGTGCCCGTAAATTTTGAAGAATGCGGCCGCACTCATTTTTTTGTGCGGTCCGAACTAGAGGCTATGCGGCCCCACATACTTTTGTGCGGTCCACAGCTCTCTGAGTTAGGAAAATTGTGTGCTTGAATTGTCTGGTCCGAAGTGGACATATGCGGCCGCACTCATTTTTGTGCAGTTCGCACTGATGAAACATCAGAGACCCCAGTAGTCTTAACCTGTAGCTATTCGGCGGCACTCAAAAATATGCGTTCCGCACTCCCTTTCATACGGTCTGCACTGGGCAGTTTGCGGCTGCACTACCCCTTCTGAGGCTGCTTTATGACAATTGTAATGCATGCACCTGTAGTTTAAATATCTAACTGACTCTTATCCTTATGCATTGAAGACAATGGTTCGCTTACGTGGTAGAGAAGATGCATCGCAAGAGAGGGCAGAACCTTCCCGAGGCCGATGTCGAGGTAAAAGCAACCTGCCACTAGTACCTCAAAGGGATATAAGTAAGAAAGTTACAGTAAAAAGACCTCCCAAAACCTCAGAAACCGGTGAGTATGTCCCATCTGGGGAAGCTTATGAGTTTAACTCCATACGATCACAGCCGGAAGCCCAATCACAATATTTTCCTGGTAGATTCCACCGAGTAGATGAGTCCTCTTATTCTGCCAGTTCGTCTGGAGGTTCGGAAAAGGGTAGTCATGATTCTGAGCCCTCTTCCTCACACGCTCCAGCTGACCCAATTGATGTGAATGGTGATGATGATGTCTGATACGATGGGAGAGGGGGTGATAGTGTAGTGGGACCTTTGGAGAGATCTAAGAGACCTGTGGTATGGGAGGAATAAATTTGTCAGTGCTACCGCCTTTGCAAAGTTTAGTGAATGGTGGACACGGAGGTCGCTCGCTCTTGAGCGACAATATATGATGAAAGATTTGAACAAGTACAACCCCAATGTCCTTAGGCAATTCCAGGAGCGGAAAGGATGGAAATGTTTCACCACCAGCGTCCTAGATGCAAAGGAGTACCTGGTCAAAGAATTCTACGCAAATGTTTCTCACACAAAAAAGGGAACTAAGGTTAAAAAAGTGCGAAATCTGAAAATCTGCTTTCACGCATGTGCACTGAACAATATGTGGGGTTTGAGGAAAAGGAGGCAGTCCAATACCTGGAGAAGCTGGCTATGGGTAACGCAGCTCACCCATTGCTAGATGAGATTCTGGAAATTTCAGGGTCAGTACATCAATGGCTCACAGCAGGAGTTCCAATAGTCTGAGCCACCATAAACTTCGAAGCAAAAGGGTGGAAAACGTTCGTGTGTAGCCGCATTGAACCATGACTATATTAAAACTTGCTTTCACTTCCCCGTACAGTCTTGGTGGCTTCAATTATTGCGGGGTATCCGATTAATGTTGGAGCCATCATGTCCACTAACATCACTTTAGCTATCCGGAAAGGTGATAGATCTTATCTGTACCCGAACATCCGTACAAAATATTTCAAGGATCAAGGGGTGGAGCCGAAGCATTATGATACAGAAGTGAAGGAAAAGAAGCCTTATAGATGGAACCACCTTCAGGGAGATGACAACCCGAAATTAAAGGTTAGCATATTAAGTGTTAATTGGGGTATGGTAAGTAGCTATCGATATTTAATTATGCAAACTAGGTCTAGATTATGAAAAGATTGCTTGAACCCAAAAAAGTGCCCGTGAATTTTGAAGAATGCGGCCTCACTCATTTGTTTGTGCGGTCTGAACTAGTGGTTATGCGGCCCCACATACTTTTGTACGGTCCATAGCTCTCTGAGTTAGGAAAAGTGTGTGCTTGAATTGTCTGATCCGAAGTGGACATATGCGGCCGCACTCCTTTTTGTGTAGTTCGCACTGATGAAACATCAGAGACCCCAGTAGTCTTAACCTAGAGCTGTGCGGTGGCACTCAAAATTATGCATTCCGCACTCACTTTCATGCCGTCCGCACTGGGCAGTTTACGGCCGCACTAACTTTTGTGCGGTCCGCACTACCCCTTCTAAGACTGATTTACGACAATTATTATGCATGTACCTGTAGTTTACAAATCTAACTGACTCTTATCCTTATGCATTGCAGACAATGGTTCGCTCACGTGGTAGAGGAGATGCATCGCAAGAGAGGGCAGAACCCTTCCGAGGCCGAGGTCGAGGTAAAAGCAACCTACTACTAGTACCTCAAAGGGATATAAGTAAGAAAGTTACAGTAAGAAGACCTCCCAAAACCCCAGAAACCAGTGAGAATGTCCCATCTGGGAATCTTATGAATTTAACTGCATACAATCACACCCGGAAGCCCAATCACAATATTTTCCTAGTAGATTCCACCGAGTAGATGAGTCCTCTTATTCTGCCAGTTCGTCTGAAGGTTCGGAAGAGGGTAGTCATGATTCTGAGCCCTCATCCTCACACACTCCAGCTGACCCAATTGATGTAAATGCTGATGATGATGTCTGATACAATGGGAGAGGGGGTGATACTGTAGTGGGACCTTTGGAGAGATCTAAGAGACCTGAGGTATGGGAGGATTAATTTGTCAATGCTACCGCCTTTGCAAAGTTTAGTGAATGGTGGACACGGAGGTCGCTCGCTCTTGAGCGACAATATATGATGAAAGATTTGAACAAGCACAACCCCAATGTCCATAGGCAATTCCAGGAGCGTAAAGGATTGNCAATGAAAAGATTGCATGAACCCAAAAAAGTGCCCGTGAATTTTGAAGAATGCGGCCGCACTCATTTTTTTGTGCGGTCTGAACTAGAGGTTATGCGGCCCCACATACTTTTGTGCGGTCCACAGCTCTCTGAGTTAGGAAAACTGTATGCTTGAATTGTCTGATCCGAAGTGGACATATGCGGCCGCACTCCTTTTTGTGTAGTTCGCACTGATGAAACATCAGAGACCCCAGTAGTCTTAACTTGGAGCTGTGCGGCAGCACTCAAAATTATGCATTCGGCACTCACTTTCATGCAGTCCGCACTGGGCAGTTTGCAGCCGCACTAACTTTTGTGCGGTCCGCACTACCCCTTCTGAGACGGATTTACGACAATTGTTATGCATGTACCTGTAGTTTACAAATCTAACTAACTCTTATCCTTATGCATTGCAGACAATGGTTCGCTCACGTGGTAGAGGAGATGCATCGCAAGAGAGGGCAGAACCCTCCCGAGGCCGAGGTCGAGGTAAAAGCAACCTACCACTAGTACCTCAAAGGGATATAAGTATGAAAGTTACAGTAAGAAGACCTCC
Source organism: Nicotiana otophora (assembly GCA_000715115.1). Lineage (NCBI taxonomy): Eukaryota > Viridiplantae > Streptophyta > Magnoliopsida > Solanales > Solanaceae > Nicotiana > Nicotiana otophora. The sequence goes on from AWOL01S0067077.1 coordinate 11,992, forward strand.
CAAAACCCCAGAAACCAGTGAGTATGTCCCATCTGGGGAAGCTTATGAGTTTAACTCCATACAATCACAGCCGGATGCCCAATCACAATAATTTCCTGGTAGACTCCACCAAGTGGATAAGTCCTCTTATTCTGCCAGTTCGTCTGAAGGTTCGGAAGCGGGTAGTCATGATTTTGAACCCTCTTCCTCACACGCTCCAGCTGACCCAATTGATGTGAATGATGATGGTGATGTCTGATACGATGGGAGAGGGGGTGATACTATAGTGGGATGTTTGGAGAGATCTAAGAGACCTGAGGTATTGGAGGACTAATTTGTCAGTGCTACCGCCTTTGCAAGGTTTAGTGAATGGTGGACACGGAGGTCGCTCGCTCTTGAGCGACAATATATGATGAAAGACTTGAACAAGCACAACCCCAATGTCCTTAGGCAATTCCAGGAGCGGAAAGGATGGAAATGTTTAACCACCAACGTCCTAGATGCAAACAAGTACCTGGTAAAATAATTCTACGCAAATGTTGCTAACACAAAAAAGGGAACTAAGGTGAAAAAAGTGCGAAATTTTAAAATCTGCTTTCACGGATGTGCACTAAACAAGTATGTGGGGTTTGAGGAAAAGGTGGCAGTCCAATACGTGAAGAAGATGGCTATGGGTAACGCAGCTCACCCATGGCTAGATGAGATTCTGGAAATTTGAGGGTCAGTACATCAATGGCTCACAGCAGGAGTTCCAATAGTCCGAGCCACCATAAACTTCGAAGCAAAAAGGTGGAAAACGTTCGTGTGTAGCCGTATTGAACCATGACTATATTAAAACTTGCTTTCACTTCCCCGTACAGTCTTGGTGGCTTCAATTATTGCGGGGTATCCGATAAATGTTGGAGCCATCATGTCCACCAACATCACTTTAGCTATCCAGAAAGGTGATAGATCTTATCTGTACACGAAAATCCGTACAAAATATATCAAGGATCAAGGGGTGGAGCCGAAGCTTTATGATACAGAAGTGAAGGCCAAGAAGCCTTATACATGGTACCACCTTTAGGGAGATGAAAACCCGAAATTAAAGGTTAGCATATTAAATGTTAATTGGGGTCTGGTAAGTAGCTATCGATATTTAATTATGCAAACTAGGTCTAGATTATGAAAAGATTGCATGAACCCNTCCTAGTAGATTCCACCGAGTAGATGAGTCCTCTTATTCTGCCAGTTCGTCTGAAGGTTCGGAAGAGGGTAGTCATGATTCTGAGCCCTCATCCTCACACACTCCAGCTGACCCAATTGATGTAAATGCTGATGATGATGTCTGATACAATGGGAGAGGGGGTGATACTGTAGTGGGACCTTTGGAGAGATCTAAGAGACCTGAGGTATGGGAGGATTAATTTGTCAATGCTACCGCCTTTGCAAAGTTTAGTGAATGGTGGACACGGAGGTCGCTCGCTCTTGAGCGACAATATATGATGAAAGATTTGAACAAGCACAACCCCAATGTCCATAGGCAATTCCAGGAGCGTAAAGGATTGAAATGTTTAACCACCAACGTCCTAGATGCAAAGGAGTACCTGGTCAAAGAATTCTACGCAAATGTTGCTCACACAAAAAAGGGAACTAAGGTGAAAAAAGTGCAAAATTTGAAAATCTGCTTTCACGCATGTGCACTAAACAAGTATGTGGGGTTTGAGGAAAAGGAGGCAGTCCAATACGTGAAGAAGCTAGCTATGGGTAACGCAACTCACCCATGGCTAGATGAGATTCTGGAAATTTGACGGTCAGTACATCAATGGCTCACAGCAGGAGTTCCTATTGTCCGAGCCACCATAAACTTCGAAGCAAAAGGGTGGAAAACGTTCGTGTGTAGCCGCATTGAACCATGACTATATTAAAACTTGCTTTCACTTCCCCGTACAGTCTTGGTGGCTTCAATTATTGCGGGGTATCCGATTAATGTTGGAGCCATCATGTCCACTAACATCACTTTAGCTATCCGGAAAGGTGATAGATCTTATCTGTACCCGAACATCCGTACAAAATATTTCAAGGATCAAGGGGTGGAGCCGAAGCATTATGATACAGAAGTGAAGGAAAAGAAGCCTTATAGATGGAACCACCTTCAGGGAGATGACAACCCGAAATTAAAGGTTAGCATATTAAGTGTTAATTGGGGTATGGTAAGTAGCTATCGATATTTAATTATGCAAACTAGGTCTAGATTATGAAAAGATTGCTTGAACCCAAAAAAGTGCCCGTGAATTTTGAAGAATGCGGCCTCACTCATTTGTTTGTGCGGTCTGAACTAGTGGTTATGCGGCCCCACATACTTTTGTACGGTCCATAGCTCTCTGAGTTAGGAAAAGTGTGTGCTTGAATTGTCTGATCCGAAGTGGACATATGCGGCCGCACTCCTTTTTGTGTAGTTCGCACTGATGAAACATCAGAGACCCCAGTAGTCTTAACCTAGAGCTGTGCGGTGGCACTCAAAATTATGCATTCCGCACTCACTTTCATGCCGTCCGCACTGGGCAGTTTACGGCCGCACTAACTTTTGTGCGGTCCGCACTACCCCTTCTAAGACTGATTTACGACAATTATTATGCATGTACCTGTAGTTTACAAATCTAACTGACTCTTATCCTTATGCATTGCAGACAATGGTTCGCTCACGTGGTAGAGGAGATGCATCGCAAGAGAGGGCAGAACCCTTCCGAGGCCGAGGTCGAGGTAAAAGCAACCTACTACTAGTACCTCAAAGGGATATAAGTAAGAAAGTTACAGTAAGAAGACCTCCCAAAACCCCAGAAACCAGTGAGAATGTCCCATCTGGGAATCTTATGAATTTAACTGCATACAATCACACCCGGAAGCCCAATCACAATATTTTCCTAGTAGATTCCACCGAGTAGATGAGTCCTCTTATTCTGCCAGTTCGTCTGAAGGTTCGGAAGAGGGTAGTCATGATTCTGAGCCCTCATCCTCACACACTCCAGCTGACCCAATTGATGTAAATGCTGATGATGATGTCTGATACAATGGGAGAGGGGGTGATACTGTAGTGGGACCTTTGGAGAGATCTAAGAGACCTGAGGTATGGGAGGATTAATTTGTCAATGCTACCGCCTTTGCAAAGTTTAGTGAATGGTGGACACGGAGGTCGCTCGCTCTTGAGCGACAATATATGATGAAAGATTTGAACAAGCACAACCCCAATGTCCATAGGCAATTCCAGGAGCGTAAAGGATTGAAATGTTTAACCACCAACGTCCTAGATGCAAAGGAGTACCTGGTCAAAGAATTCTACGCAAATGTTGCTCACACAAAAAAGGGAACTAAGGTGAAAAAAGTGCAAAATTTGAAAATCTGCTTTCACGCATGTGCACTAAACAAGTATGTGGGGTTTGAGGAAAAGGAGGCAGTCCAATACGTGAAGAAGCTAGCTATGGGTAACGCAACTCACCCATGGCTAGATGAGATTCTGGAAATTTGACGGTCAGTACATCAATGGCTCACAGCAGGAGTTCCTATTGTCCGAGCCACCATAAACTTCGAAGCAAAAGGGTGGAAAACGTTCGTGTGTAGCCGCATTGAACCATGACTATATTAAAACACGCTTTCACTTCCCCGTACAGTCTTGGTGGCTTCAATTATTGCGGGGTATCCGATAAATGTTGGAGCCATCATGTCCACTAACATCACTTTAGCTATCCAGAAAGGTGATAGATCTTATCTGTACACGAAAATCCGTACAAAATATATCAAGGATCAAGGGGTGGAGCCGAAGCTTTATGATACAGAAGTGAAGGCCAAGAAGCCTTATACATGGTACCACCTTTAGGGAGATGAAAACCCGAAATTAAAGGTTAGCATATTAAATGTTAATTGGGGTCTGGTAAGTAGCTATCGATATTTAATTATGCAAACTAGGTCTAGACAATGAAAAGATTGCATGAACCCAAAAACGTGCTCGTGAATTTTGAAGAATGCGGCCGCACTCATTTTGTTTGTGCGGTCTGAACTAGAGGTTATGCGGCCCCACATACTTTTGTGCGGTCCACAGCTCTCTGNTAGATCTTATCTGTACACGAACAACCGTACAAAAAATTTCAAGGATCAAGGGGTGGAGCCGAAGCATTATGATACAGAAGTGAAGGCCAAGAAACCTTATACATGGTACCACCTTCAGGGAGATAACAACCCGAAATTAAAGGTTAGCATATTAAGTGTTAATTGGGGTCTGGTAAGTAGCTATCGATATTTAATTATGCAAACTAGGTCTAGACAATGAAAAGATTGCATGAACCCAAAAAAGTGCCCGTGAATTTTGAAGAATGCGGCCGCACTCATTTTGTTTTGCGGTCTGAACTAGAGGTTATGCGGCCCCACATACTTTTGTGCGGTCCACAGCTCTCTGAGTTAGGAAAATTGTGTGCTTGAATTGTCTGATCCGAAGTGGACATATGCGACCGCACTCCTTTTTGTATAGTTCGCACTGATGAAACATCAGAGACCCTAGTAGTCTTAACCTGGAGCTGTGCGACGGCACTCAAAATTATGCGTTTCGCATTCACTTTCATGCAGTCCGCACTGGGCAGTTTGCGGCCGCACTAACTTTTATGCGGTCCGCACTACCCCTTCTGAGACTGATTTACGACAATTGTTATGCATGTACCTGTAGTTTACAAATCTAACTGACTCTTATCCTTATGCATTGCAGACAATGGTTCGCTCACGTGGTAGAGGAGATGCATCGCAAGAGAGGGCAGAACCCTCCCGAGGCCGAGGTCGAGGTAAAAGCAACCTACCACTAGTACCTCAAAGGGATATAAGTAAGAAAGTTACAGTAAGAAGACCTCCCAAAACCCCAGAAACCAGTGAGAATGTCCCATCTGGGAATCTTATGAATTTAACTGCATACAATCACACCCGGAAGCCCAATCACAATATTTTCCTAGTAGATTCCACCNCTTTCCTGGTAGACTCCACCAAGTGGATAAGTCCTCTTATTCTGCCAGTTCGTCTCAAGGTTCGGAAGAGGGTAGTCATGATTTTGAGCCCTCTTCCTCACACGCTCCAGCTGACCCAATTGATGTGAATGATGATGGTGATGTCTGATACGATGGAAGAGGGGGTGATACTGTAGTGGGATGTTTGGAGAGATCTAAGAGACCTGAGGTATTGGAGGATTGATTTGTCAGTGCTACCGCCTTTGCAAAGTTTAGTGAATGGTGGACACGGAGGTCGCTCACTCTTGAGCGANACTGTAGTGGGATGTTTGGAGAGATCTAAGAGACCTGAGGTATTGGAGGATTGATTTGTCAGTGCTACCGCCTTTGCAAAGTTTAGTGAATGGTGGACACGGAGGTCGCTCACTCGTGAGCGACAATATATGATGAAAGACTTGAACAAGCATAACCCCAATGTCCTTCTATCTTCTAATCTTGCTGTTTCTTTTTCTATCATTAAGTATAATTGATCTCCTATTTTTTTATATCTTCTGCCTAAGTTTGAAAATATTATTTTTATTTTTAATCCGTCTTGGTTTTCATAGGTTTTTTCATCTATTGCAAATTCTTCTTTGTTCATTTTTTAATCTATTGCTCTGATACCATTTTTTCACCACCAGCGTCCTAGATGCAAACAAGTACCTGGTAAAATAATTCTACGCAAATGTTGCTCACATAAAAAGGGGAACTAAGGTGAAAAAAGTGCGAAATCTGAAAATCTGCTTTCACGCATGTGCACTAAACACGTATGTGGGGTTTGAGGAAAAGGAGACAGTCCAATACCTGGAGAAGCTGGCTATGGGTAACTCAGCTCACCAATGGATAGATGAGATTCTAGAAATTCGAGGGTCAGTACATCAATGGCTCACAGTAGGAGTTCCAATAGGCTGAGCCACCATAGACTTCGAAGCAAAAGGGAGGAAAACATTCGTGTGTAGCCGCATTAAACCTTGACTATATTAAAACTTGCTTTCACTTCCCCGTACAGTCTTGGTGGCTTCAATTATTGCGGGGTATCAGATAAATGTTTGAGCCATCATGTCCACTAACATCACTTTAGCTATCCAGAAAGGTGAAAGATCTTATCTGTACCCGAACATCCGTACAAAATATTTCAAAGATCAAGGGGTGGAGCCGAAGCATTATGATACAGAAGTGAAGGCCAAGAAGCCTTTGCGGCCGCACTACCCCTTCTGAGACTGCTTTACGACAATTGTTATGCATGGACCTGTAGTTTACAAATCTAACTGACTCTTATCCTTATGCATTGCTGACAATGGTTCTCTTACGTGGTAGAGGAGATGCATCGCAAGAGAGGGCAGAACCGTCCCGAGGCCGAGGTCGAGGTAAAAGTAGCCTACCACTATTACATCAAAGGGATATAAGTAAGAAAGTTATAGTAAAAAAACCTCCCAAAACCCCGGAAACCAGTGAGTATGTCCCATATGGGGAATCCTATGAGTTTAACTCCGTACAATCACAGCCGGAAGCCCAATCACAATATTTTCCTGGTAGATTCCACCGAGTAGATGAGTCCTCTTATTCTTCCAGTTCGTCTGAAGGTTCGGAAGAGGGTAGTCATAATTCTGAGCCCTCTTCCTCACACGCGCCAGCTGACCTAATTGATGAGAATGGTGATGATGATGTCTGATACGAAGGAAGAGGGGGTGATACTGTAGTGGGAACTTTGGAGATATCTAAGAGACCTGAGGTATGGGAGGACTAATTTGTCAGTGCTACTGCCTTTGAAATGTTTAGTGAATGGTGGACACGGAGGTCGCTCGCTCTTGAGCGACAATATATGATGAAAGATTTGAACAAGCATAACCCTAATGTCCTTTGGCAATTCCAGGAGCGGAAAGGATGGAAATGTTTCACCACCAGCGTCCTAGATGCAAAGAAGTACCTGGTCAAAGAATTCTACGCAAATGTTGCTCACACAAAAAAGGGAACTAAGGTGAAAAAAGTGCAAAATCTGAAAATCTGGTTTCACGCATGTGCACTGAACAATATGTGGGGTTTGAGGAAAAGGAGGCAGTCCAATACCTGGAGAAGCTGGCTATGGGTAACGCAGCACACCCATGGCTAGCTAAGATTCTGGAAATTCGAGGGTCAATACATCAGTGGCTCACAGTAGGAGTTCCAATAGTCCGAGCCACCATAAACTTCGAAGCAAAAGGGTGGAAAACGTTCGTGTGTAGCCACATTGAACTATGACTATATTAAAACTTGCTTTCACTTCCCCGTACAGTCTTGGTGGCTTCAATTATTGCGGGGTATCCGATAAATGTTGGAGCCATCATGTCCACTAACATCACTTTAGCTATCCGGAAAGGTGAAAGATCTTATCTGTACCCGAACATCCGTACAAAATATTTCAAGGATAAAGGGGTGGAGCCAAAGCATTATGATACAGAAGTGAAGGCCAAGAAGCCTTATACATGGTACCACCTTCACGGAGATGACAACCCGAAATTAAAGGTTAGCATATTAAGTGTTAATTGGGGTCTGGTAAGTAGCTATCCATATTTAATTATGCAAACTAGGTCTAGATTATGAAAAGATTGCATGAACCCTAAAAAGTTCCCGTAAATTTTGAAGAATGCGGCCGCACTCATTTTTTTGTGCAGTCCGAACTAGAGGCTATGCGGCCCCACATACTTTTGTGCGGTCCACAGCTCTCTGAGTTAGGAAAATTGTATGCTTGAATTGTCTGGTCCGAAGTGGACATATGCGGCCTCACTCATTTTTGTACAGTTCGCACTGATGAAACATCAGCGACCCCAGTAGTCTTAACCTGGAGCTGTGTGGCGGCACTCAAAATTATGCGTTCCGCACTCACTTTCATGCGGTCTGCACTGGGCAGTTTGCGGCCGCACTTACCTTTTTGCGGTCCGCACTACCCATTCTGAGAATGCTTTACGACAATTGTTATGCATGCACCTGTAGTTTACAAATCTAACTGATTCTTATCCTTATGCATTGCAGACAATGGTTCGCTTACGTGGTAGAGGAGATGCATCGCAAGAGAGGGCAGAACCGTCCCGAGGCTGAGGTCGAGGTAAATACAGCCTACCACTAGTACCTCAAAGGGATATAAGTAAGAAAGTGACAGTAAAAAGACCTCCCAAAACCCCGAAAACCAGTGAGTATGTCCCATATTGGGAAGCTTATGAGTTTATCTCTGTACAATCACAGCCAGAAGCCCAATCACAATATTTTCCTGGTAGATTCCACCGAGTAGATGAGTCATCTTATTCTGCCAGTTCGTCTGAAGGTTCGGAAGAGGGTAGTCATGATTCTGAGCCCTCTTCCTCACACGCTCCAGCTGACCCAATTGATGTGAATGGTGATGATGATGTCTGATATGATGGGAGAGGGGGTGATGATGTACTGGGAACTTTGGAGAGATCTAACAGACCTGAGGTATGGGAGGACTAATTTGTCAGTGCTACCGCCTTTTCAAAGTTTAGTGAATGGTGGAAACGGAGGTCGCTCGCTCTTGAGTGACAATATATGATGAAAGATTTGAACAAGCACAACCCCAATGTCCTTTGGCAATTCCAGGAGCGGAAAGGATGGAAATGTTTCACCACCAGCGTCCTAGATGCAAAGGAGTACCTAGTCAAAGAATTCTATGCAAATGTTGCTTACACAAAAAAGGGAACTAAGGTGAAAAAAGTGCAAAATCTCAAAATATGGTTTCACGCATGTGCACTGAACAATATGTGGGGTTTGAGGAAAAGGAGGTAGTCCAATACCTGGAGAAGCTAGCTATGGGTAACGCAGCTCACCCATGGCTAGCTGCGATTCTTGAAATTCAAGGGTTAGTACATCAGTGGCTCATAGTAGGAGTTCCAATAGTCCGACCCACCATAAACATCAAAGCAAAAGGGTGGAAAACGTTCGTGTGTAGCCGCATTGAACCATGACTATATTAAAACTTGCTTTACCTTCCCCGTACAGTCTTGGTGGCTTCAATTATTGCGGGGTATCCGATAAATGTTGGAGCCGTCATGTCCACTAACATCACTTTAGCTATCCGAAAAGGTGAAAGATCTTATCTGTACCCGAACATCCGTACAAAATATTTCAAGGATCAAGGGGTGGAGCCGAAGCATTATGATACAGAAGTGAAGGCCAAGAAGCCTTATACATGGTACGACCTTCAGGGAGATGGCAACCCGAAATTAAAGGTTAACATATTAAGTGTTAATTGGGGTGTGGTAAGTAGCTATCCATATTTAATTATGCAAACTAGGTCTAGATTATGAAAAGATTGCATGAACCCTAAAAAGTGCCCGTGAATTTTGAAGAATGCGGCCGCACTCATTTGTTTGTGCGGTCCGAACTAGAGGCTATGCTGCCCCACATACTCTTGTGCGGTCCACAGCTCTCTGAGTTAGGAAAATTGTACGCATGAATTGTCTGGTCTGAACTGGACATATGCGGCCTCACTTATTTTGTGCAGTTCGCACTGATGAAACATCATCGACCCTAGTAGTCTTAACATGGAGCTGTGTGGCGGCAGTCAAAATTATGCGTTCCGCACTCACTTTCATGCGGTCTAAACTGGGCAGTTTGCGGCCGCACTAACTTTTTTGCGGTCCGCACTACCCATTCTGAGAATGCTTTACGACAATTGTTATGCATGCACCTGTAGTTTACAAATCTAACTGACTCTTATCCTTATGCATTGCAGACAATGGTTCGCTTACGTGGTAGAGGAGATGCATCGCTAGAGAGGG
>AWOL01S0067080.1:0-11084 GCA_000715115.1 Nicotiana otophora
CGAGAAACTTGCCCGAGCCAACCCTGAAAGCACATTTTTCGGGATTGAGCTTCATATTGTATTCCCTTAGTATGTCAACATTTTCCTGCAAATGCTTTAAATAGTCATATACTCACAGGGATTTGACTAACATATCATCAATATAAACCTCCATTGATTTTCCTATTTGCTTTTCGAATATTCTGTTTACTAGGCGTTGATAAGTTGCACCAGTATGTTTTAGGCCGAATGACATTACATTATAACAATAAGTCCCGTACTTAGTGATAAATGTGGTATTTTCCTGATCCTCCGTGCTCATCTGAATTTGGTTGTACCCGGAATAGGCATCGAGAAAGCTGAGAGTTTGTTTCCCTTTTTAGGGACTACCACCACATTTGCTAGCCACTCGGGGTATTTTACTTCCAGAATGTATCCTATTTTAAGAAGTTTGGTTACCTCGTCTTTGATGAAATCATGTTTGACCTCGGACTGGGGCCTTCTTTTTTTGTTTTACCGGGTGGAAGTTTGGGTCCAAACTTAGCTTATAAGTGGTAATTCCCGGTGGGATCCTTGTCATGTCAAGATGGGACCAAGCGAAACAATCTATGTTAGCTATAAGAAATTGAATAAGTTTTTCCTGAGATCGGGATCTAGCCCCGTGCCCAAGTATACCTTTCGTTCGTGCAAATATTCGATTAGTATGACTTGCTCCAGTTCTTCAACCATTGATTGGGTAGCGTCAGAATCATCGGGGGACATGAATGATTGAGGAACCCTATGTTCATCATCTTCGTCAGTCTTCTGATTCTCTAATTGGGTCAAAGCTGATGTTTGTGATTGCTATTTGGTATTTCGTTCCTCCTTCGAATACGATCCTTTTGCTGATGATAATGATGATATAGGAATCACTTCATCAACGGCAAACATTTCATTTGTGGCTGGTTGTTCCCCATAAACCAATTTGATTCCCTCCGATGTTGGGAACTTCGAAACCTGGTGGAGGGTCGAGGGTACAACCCCAATATTGTGGATGCATGGTCTTCCAAACAGGACATTGTATCTCATATCGCCTTTGATCACGTGGAACTTCGTTTCTTGGATGGTCCTGGCCAAGTTAACTGGCAGGATTATTTTGCCCTTAGTAGTTTCACATGGCATATTGAAACCGTTTAGTACCAAGGTTGCGGGCACGACCTGGTCTTGTAGACCGAGTTGCACTACGACCCTCGATCGAATAATGTTGGCCGAACTACCTGGATCAATTAACACACGTTTAACTTGAGTTTTATTCATAAATACAGATGTTACCAATGCATCATTATGTGGTTTCATGATTCCTCCCGCGCCTTCGTTATTGAAGGACATGGTTTCTTCTGGGGTGTAATCCTGAGTCTGGGATAGATTTTCTCTTACAACTGACATCTTAGTGCGTTTAAGCACCGGCCCCTAGGGGGTTATCGATCCCACCAACGATAATGTAGATGATGTGTTGTGGCTCTTATTATTCGTTTTGCCTATTAAAATTCTTGTTTTTTGAAATGGTTTATGGATCTGTCACTTAAACATTCTCGAAGGTGTCCTTTATTGAACAACCGGGCTACCTCCTATCTCAGTTGTCTGCAATCTTCCGTTCTGTGGCCATGAATGCCATGATATTCGCACATTTGATTGGGACTCCTCTAGGCAGGATCGGTTTGTAGAGGTCGAGGCCATTTAGTGTCCTTGATGCATCTGATAGCCGACACGATAGCGGATGCATCGATGCTGAAGTTATACTCTGATAATTGTGGTGCTTCCTTAGGTCTTGTATGCCCGTCGAATCCATTTCTGTTCATCAACCCCCAAGACCCTTGGCCTCGATCGCTTCTTTTATTGCCTTGTATGGATTATGACTTGGTTCATTTCCCCTTTGGTCTCCACTATATGGTCGGTATTGGTCCCTGATCGGCTTTGGTTCTCGATTGATGTCCCTTTTAAAAACGGGCCCAAAACCAAACTGGTCGTCTTCGACTCTTATTTTGGATTAATACCGATTGTGCACATCGGCCCAAGTAATATCCGGGTACTCGATCAGGTTATGCTTCAAACGCCGTGAAGCCATCGAGCTTCGTTCGTTTAGACCTTGAGTGAAATCTTGAACAACCCAATCGTCTATGACTGGTGGTAGATCCATTCGTTCCATTTGGAAACGAGATATGAATTCTCTTAGAATCTCGTTATCCTTTTGTGTTACCTTGAATAGGTCCGACTTCCTGGTCTCGACCTTTATGGACCCAGCATCTTTTGGAGCTAAAGATCTTACTAATATCCTCCATCTATTTGAGGCTTACACCTCCCTCCTCATATGGATAACAAAAGTTTTCCCAAGAGCTCCAATGCTATTGTAGCAGTGAGAAAACAATTTTTCTCTATGTTCACTTTTTGGCCAGAAGCCTCTTTATACTGATTTATTTTTTTCATAATCATCTGAATAGATTTCTTATTATTGGAGGAGAATATCACGATGTCATCTGCATAGCATAAGTGGTTGATCTTTGGTCCTCTAGGATTCATAGAGAAACCTATGAATTGATCTTTCTAATATAAATGATTGAGTACTCTTGAGAGAGAATCTCCAGCAATAATGAACAAACTAGGTGATAGAGGATCACCTTGTTTAATACCCCTTGTTGAATGAAAGAAACCATGTCTCTCCCCATTGATAATGATGGAGTACCATACATCAGCAAGAAGCCTATATACCATATCCACAAAGTTATCAGAGAAGCTGATCTTTCTTAAAACGGAGATAAGAAAAGCCCAAGATAACTTGTCATAAGCTTTAGCCATATCTAGCTTAATGACAATGTTATCTACCCTATTTTTCTTCCTAATCCCTTGCATAATTTCTTGCGTCAACAAAATATTTTCAGTGATAAGTCTGCCTTTAACAAACCTAGACTGGTTTTCAGTGATCAAATTAGGAAGCAGAGATTGTTGAGTATTGAGATTTTGATGATTAACAAAGTTTGTTTAGATGCAATTTTCGAAGAACCAGGTCCTCAACGAAATTGCTTAACTGTTCTAAGAACTAGCTCCTTAGGGTAAAGGACCAGCTCCTCGGATTGATGATTGTACATATGTGCAAGACAGTAACTTTAACTCAAAGTTACCCAAGTCCGAGTTTGGTGGAAGAAGGCTGCTACATGTGATAAGGGTTGTTGCCCAAGAAGATACGAATAAATCAGTAAGAGATAAGAGTCCCAAAACTTGTAGAGTTCTTGGGACAGTAGGAGTCCTATCAAACGAGAAGCTAACTATGCATAGGACTCCTAGAAAATCTTGAAGTCCATATGTTTAAATACTATCTATTTTGGACTTTTAAGATTATCTTTTTACACATCAACTAAAGAACTTTAGTCGAGTACCAGTGTTGTGTTCTTCTCGAGTCAGTCTAGTAAATATGTTTTAGGAAATCGAGTTATAATCAGGTGTTACAAACAATTAGTGAGTTGGAGTAAGTGTTTGTGTGAGCACCTAATTTTTGACTATATTTGAATTTTTACCACCTTCTACTATGTAAATATGTTTAGAAATTTAATATAAATTTTTTAATTTTGTTACATTCTTTTATATAATGTAAATATTAAAAATAATTTAAAAGGTCAATTATTACTATTAGTAGTATTTTTAATTTTATCTTTATTTTAAAAATAAAATAAATTAAAAAACTGAAAAAATTAAATATATTTTTTTTAATTTTCGGATGGAAATAAAAAATAGAAAAAGTAAAGTATGGAATTAAAAAGTAAAAGTAAAAGTAGGTGGAAATTGTTTAACAAAAAAGTAAAAAAAAGTGGAAGATTAAAAAAAATAAAAGTAAAAGAATGTGGAAATTTAAAAAATTAAAAGTAAAAGAATGATTAAAAAATAAAAGTAAAGGTAGATGAAAGTTTTTTTAAAATAAGTAAAATTAAGTAGAAATTAAAAAAAATAAAAAGTAAAATAAGTGGAAATTAAAAAAACAAGAAAAGTAACATAAGTGAAAAATAAAAAAAAAAGAAAAGTAAAAAAGTGGAAAATTAAAAAATATTAAAGTAAAGAAAAGTGGGGAATATGTTTTTTTTTAAAATAGAAGAAAAATGGGAAGTGGGAATTCTTTTTAATTAAAAAATAATAAAATTAAAAAACAAATCTGAAAAAAATTCGAAAATATCTCTATAAATAGAAGAGAAATGTGAGGAGAAAAATGGGGGGAGAAGGAGAGAAAAAAATAGGGGAGAATTGAGAGAAATTTGTTTTCTTCTTCTACGCTAAGGGATTTCTACTCGTGTCTTTCTTTCATCCCCATCCTTTCGAAAAATCCAGCCAAAAAGGAGCAGCAAAACCAGCTACGAAATAGCTCGAAAACAGCTTCAAAATCAGTCCAAAATCATTTACGAAACCTTCATTAAAGTGAGGTGATGTTCGAGTTCGCCGATTTGAGGTTCCTGCGATGTCGCCTTTAGAAGCCTCCGATCTTGGTTCAGATCTCTAGCAGAAGTATTAAGTCGAATCTCTTCATTGTTCTTAGATTTGAGAGCTCCCATTTTAAATGAAAAATGCGGCTGATTGATGTCCCTTCTTGCCTCTTTCTATTTATATTTTTTGGTCGATCTTTTCATTATGTTTGTTCATGAATCTTTGTTTATGTGTTTGCTTGTGGTATTTGTTGAAGAATTTTCATTGGTTCATTTCCTGATTTACCAAGAGTTTTGATTGTTTTGCTGAATAAACTTTAGAGTTTATATTTGGTTAATTAGTTAATAAATTAGGCCATGTGATTTGTTTGTAAATATGTCTTGGGCCGTGAAGATTTGGCAATTAGTTGGGATTGGTTGACATATGATGATTTAGTTTTAGACTATAATGAAAGAGAAGAATTTGGGCCTCAATAGGTTGAACTTCATCCGACCCAATATAACAATTCTAGCCATTTTTCTTAAATAATTGAATAAGTTAGCCCGCCTTTCCATAGCTAATTTACTATATATTTTATCAATAATTCCATAATTCTTGGACTTTCTCAATAATCTAAAATCTTAGGAAAATAATCAACTCATGAAATATTTGTAGAATACTTAGGCAGGCTTTTAATTTACTATCGTGATTGTATACACATTCGCGTGACATAATTATGATTCCCAAAATAAATCAAGGTACGCGTTCGCGCGACTTTAGCCAAACAATCCTCAAGAATAATAAAGCGTGATTAATCATGTACACGTACCCGTGACATGAGTTTAACGCCCCAAATAAAATGGATTCACGCGCACGTGATCTGTTGCAAAGATAAATCCATAACACCATAATTTAAAAACGGTAAAAGACAAACACACATAGATTCTTAATCACGTAATTAACAATTAAGCCATGTATGATTGAAGTGACCGTGTTAAAACTACGGANCCGTGACATGAGTTTAACGCCCCAAATAAAATGGATTCACGCGCACGTGATCTGTTGCAAAGATAAATCCATAACACCATAATTTAAAAACGGTAAAAGACAAACACACATAGATTCTTAATCACGTAATTAACAATTAAGCCATGTATGATTGAAGTGACCGTGTTAAAATCACGGATTCCGGAAATGTTTAAAACCTTCTCCCGGGTTAACAGAATTCCTTACCCGGTCTTCTGTGTTCGCAGACCATAAATAAGAGTCAATTTCCTCGATTTGGGATTCTGATAAACTGGTGACTTGGGACACCATAACAAATATTCCAAGTGGCGACTCTAATTAAATAATCTCATTTCTAATAATGTCACTTTAATTGGAAAAACTCCCTTATCCTTCGGGAAAAAGGAGGTGTGACAACTCTAGCGACTCTGCTGGGGAAGAGAACCCAGAACTTTTGGTTCAGGTTCAGGGTTCAGAATTCGAGCTTATAATGTGATCTATACTTGGCTTTCTTGATTGTTGATATTACTGTGTTTGTAGGCCTAATGTGCTAATTTCCGCTCGTTTGCTGCTTTGATATTATTTGAACTATATAAATTGCCTTCTTACGCCTCCCTTTTGAGTCTTCTGAATTTATGGAGCACACGTGCGGGTGACCCATTTTTCTGTTAGAGGTCATACCAAATAGAACGAGGCTGGATCAGTAACTAGGTCGGGTAGACTTTCGTGCTCCCGGTACGTTGCCCCCACCTCACCTCGAGCTGTCTGCTTGGGTAAGCCATGTATAAAACACTCCCCTAGGATTTTAAACCTAGAATAACATTGCCCCATGTCGAATCCCTGGTACGACCATTTGTTTGCATCGCATGCATTTGACTTTGAGGATTCAACAAAGGGGTTGAGTCCGTCTAGAATAGGTGTAGCTGAAAATTACAAGACCATCATGATACATCTTATGTGCTACATGTGCATTATGTTTGATTCGAGTTGTGCATGTTGATCGGCATCTAAAAAATAAAAATAAGAATTAAGAGAAAACAATAAGGAAGAAAATAGGAGAGAGAAAATTTATCCGATTTTTAAAAAATCTCGGTATTTGAAAATCCAAAAACCCTGCCAAAATTTACCCCAAAACGATTATAACAAAATAAGATTGATTTTTTCCCAAAAATAAAAGTGCCATCCCATTCATGAAATATTGACCGAACTACGCGGGTCTGATTCTCACCGGATGTGAAATACGTAGGCAAACCTCATTGGTTCCGGCGGCCCCCAATTTTCAAAAATACAAAAAAAATACTTTTCTTTAATTCCTTCTTTAGAAGTCTTTCTTTGAGACGTCAAATCCAAAAATATTTTCTTCCTTTGTTAAAAAATAGGTCTTTCTCCCAAAATTCAAAACAAAAATAAAAAAAATAAAGAAATTCTGTCTTTTATAATTTACAAAAATAAAATCCAAAATATTTTCTTTCTTGTTTTAAAAAAAAAGTCTTTCTTTCGAAGATTCCAAAAAAGAAAGCAAAATAAAAAAAGAACCTTCACTAGAAGTTTTCTTTCAACAAAATAAAATTCCAAAAAACAAAAATCCGAAATATTTTCTTTGTTACCAACTTTTATGGGATTATTTGTACATGAGTAAAAAAAAGAGTTGGTTTATTTACTTTATTCATGATTTGACCGAAATACGCGGGTCTGATTCTCACCCGATGTGAAATACGTAGGCAAACCTCATTGGTTCCGGCCCCAATTTTAAAAAATCCAAAAATATTTTCATTTAATTCCTTCGTTAGAAGTCGTTCCTTAGAAAAATCCAAATAAAACAAAATTTAAAACCAAAAATATTTTCTTTCTTTTTAGAAGTCTTTCATTCGAAAAAGAAAATCAATCAAAATCCAAAAATATGTTTTTTTTCTTTAAAAGTATTTCTTCGGAATACATAAAATAAAAATCAAAATTCAAAAAAATAATTCTTTCTTTTCAAAAATTATCAAAAAACAAAAACATAAAAAAAATCAAAATCAAAATCCAAAAATATTTTCTTTAATCTTAAAGAAGTTTTCCTTTAAAAAATTCCTCTCCAAAAAACAATTCAAAACTCAAATATCTGTTTGTTGTTAGAAGTTTTAGTGTTCTACTTTGTGTTTGAGTAAAAAACAAATAAAGGAAAAAAGGGTTAGTTTGTTTACTTTATTCCTGATCTTTCTTGACTTACGTAATAATCTAATTCATGCGGTGTCTTGATACGTAGGCAATCCCCATCGGATTCGATCATAGTTATAAACAAATTGAGTGAAAGAATAAACCTAAAAACAATTGAGTGAAAAAGAAAGAAAAGAGTGACAAACAAATAATAGAGAAAAACAAAGAGCGAAAAACAACAGAAAGAAAAAGAAATCAAGATATGAAAAAAAAAAACTCCCCAAAAGGAACCAATTCACCCCTGTTGGTGAATCATACTCAACTTATTGCAAAATCTAGTCAGCTAGGTCTACTGCAGCCAGTATCCCCGAACCGGCCAAACCCTAAGTCCCCCTCGCACCTAGCTAATTCTAGATGTGAATACCACTCTGGAGCAGTGGAAAATGATACGGAAGATTGTTGGACTCTTAAGAGAGCAGTGGAAGACCTCATCGAGGTCAATGCAATAGTGCTTAGGGATGAAAAGGCCCCTAATATGTACCTACTCACACTAATGGGCCAATACTTGGAATGATATGTGATGATGGGAAATTTGATCCGGCACTGAAGTCCATTGCAGTCATTGCTAAGACAAAAGAAAAGCTAAAATACAGTCGTCGAACCTAAAAGTTCCTTATGAGACGGGAGTCTCGGTAGCCGGTGTTGCTATCCTTTCTGCGTCCGAATTATTTTAGGGTGTAATCCGGATGTTTTACTTTATTGTATTACTTTCTGATGTAAACTCTTCAATCTTTAAAAATTTCAAAACAAAATAAAAAAAAAAATCAAAAAATCAAATAAAATTAATATTTCGTTATCTAGGAATGTCTCTTTTCTTAATNTAGCTAATTCTAGATGTGAATACCACTCTGGAGCAGTGGAAAATGATACGGAAGACTGTTGGACTCTTAAGAGAGCAGTGGAAGACCTCATCGAGGTCAATGCAATAGTGCTTAGGGATGAAAAGGCCCCTAATATGTACCTACTCACACTAATGGGACAATACTTGGAATGATATGTGATGATGGGAAATTTGATCCGGCACTGAAGTCCATTGCAGTCATTGCTAAGACAAAAGAAAAGCTAAAATACAGTCGTCGAACCTAACAGTTCCTTATGAGACGGGAGTCTCGGTAGCCAGTCTTGCTATCCTTTCTGCGTCCGAATTATTTTAGGGTGTAATCCGGATGTTTTACTTTATTGTATTACTTTCTGATGTAAACCCTTCAATCTTTAAAAATTTCAAAACAAAATAAAAAAAATCAAAAAATCAAATAAAATTAATATTTCGTTATCTAGGAATGTCTCTTTTCTTAATTTTGTCACTTTTCCTATTCTCTTTTCAGTTGTGTTAATGCAGATTTTAATGAAATGACATGCTTGCAGACTTCATGCCCAGATCCTAAAACGCTGTCAGACTTCGAAATAACGAATCAAGAATTAGAATACAATGAAGATGGGTTTAAGAAAATAAAACAAGGAATCGGAACAACTAAAGGAATATTGGTTCCAGATTGGAAAGATCCATACATGGTAACTAGAGTACTGCCAAAAGAGAGCGTTGTACATGGAAAACATCGAAGGAAATGTCCCTAAAACAACTGTCAACGCAGGTACAGTAAAAAGGTACTATTGTTTGATCCTCTGTAAAGTATTAATGTTCTCCGATTGGGATGAAAAAGGCTTTCTTTCTCACTATCCAAATACTATCCACCTTTGCAAACCCTTTGAGTCGGTTCCCTTTCTATGATTACCCTTTTTGGAACCTGAATGTGTTATTGAAAAACAATGAAGAAAAAAAAAAGAAAAAAAGAAAATGAAATGGCAATTGTAAAAAAAGAAAAAAGGAAAGGAAAATGAAAGAGAAAAGAAAAGAAAAAGAAGAAAAAGAAAACGAAAGAAAATCAAAAACAAAGTTCCTTGAACTACGTTCGACTAGATTCCGA
This sequence comes from Nicotiana otophora, assembly GCA_000715115.1. Classification (NCBI taxonomy): domain Eukaryota; kingdom Viridiplantae; phylum Streptophyta; class Magnoliopsida; order Solanales; family Solanaceae; genus Nicotiana; species Nicotiana otophora. Next base: position 9,531 of record AWOL01S0067080.1, read on the forward strand.
AAAGACACGTAGGTAGCCTCTCTCTGGGGTTCAGTCACACCCAAAAAAAAAAAAACTTAAACTGGGACAGATGTTACAATGGTTCGGCAATGGTTTCGCCTTAAAGGTTCCAAAGTTGTAATTCAATCCAAATCCTTTTTACCCAAATACTTTTCAAGTCCTTCCGATCAGTAAACGAGAATGTTCAAGAATTGGAGCTTACAATTACTTGGATCTGATACAACCAAATGAGAGAAATAAAATAAGAGAGTCTTATTGGTGAAAACCCTCACAGGCATCGTAGGGCGATGTCAAGTAGAGAAAATAAAAATAAGAGAGTCTTGCTAGTGAAAACCTGCAAAAGGCACTATAAGGCGATGGGGAGAAGAGAAATGAGAGAGGTCAGCTGTTGAAAACCCGCAAAGGGCACTAATGATCCAAAAGAGGATCTTCACAACCATTGGCATCGGCATAGTCCTTGGCAAGGTTTTTTGGTTTCGAGGCAAAAGTTGTGATGAATTTCTGAGAGTCGGATAGTTTACACATATCAGGCATCCAGTCCAAAAGGCATGTCATGTTCATTGAAGTCCGCATGTACTCCAGATAAGTCCTTCTTTCCTTTTCCCGAAAGGGATACCTCTTGTCTAGATTCATTGTCCATTCCAATGTTTGTTGTTCATTGAATACCTTTTGGTCTAACTCAGTTCTAAAACTAAGGCAATGAAGGGATAACAAGACTGATTTATAGGGCTTTTGTTTGATACAAGCTAATATTCAAGAGGCACCCAGCCTCGACAAGGGCATCAAGTCAACCCCGACTAGCCATGGTGGTTGATGATTTGAAATCAAAAACTCTCAAATGGAGGAAATCAAATTGAAAGTGCCTACAAGGAAAATCTGACTAGATTACATGATTTTGAGGTGTAAATCGGAGATTGGAACTTAGAAATTTGGAAATAAGATTTATACATTTAAGGGTCGAGTTGCGGTTGGATTTTGATAAAATTGGTATGGGTAGACTCGTGGTTGAAAGGGCTTTCAGATTTTGTAACTTTTATCGAGTTCCGAGACGTGGGCCCCACAGGCAATTTTGAGCCAATTTCGGATTTTGGTCTAATTTTGAAGCTTTTCTTGTGGAATTTATTCCATTAGCGTATATTGATGGTATTACACTGATTTTGAATAGATTTGGAGAATTTGGAGACCGAATCCAGAGGCAAGAGCATTGCGAGGTAGAGATTTGACCGGTTTGAGATAAGTAACGATTGTAAATATAGTCCTCAGTGTATGAAACCCCGGATTTTTGTATCATTCTACTATTTTAAAGTGACGCACATGCTAGGTGACGGGCGTGTGGGTGTGCACTGTTGGGGATTTGTGACTTGGTCCGTTCTGTAGCAACTGTAAAGTTGCATACTTGTTGAAACCATTTGATACTTATATGTTTTAGAAAGAATTTCTGTAAATTAGGCTGAATGCCATGTTTGGGCCTAGCGCCAATGTTGTTTGGAACCTGATGGGCTGTTTCTTACCATCCTCTCATTGTTTTCGATTGAAAAATCTATGCTCAGTCAT